>DWTT01000501.1:0-15261 GCA_018250895.1 Carterocephalus mandan | reverse complement strand
GAGTATGCTCTAGACCTCCCGCAGCTGTGTCTGTGGGGGAGACCCGTGCCCAGCAGTGGGACGTGTATGGGTCGCAGGGTGAGACAATGTTAGACTCCTGTCCCAGCCGGTATCGTAGCAGTTCGATGAGTGATCACTAGTTGCAACATTTAAGGCATTTCGGCCTGTGGTCAGCTTAAAAACTTCCAACGAACGAGTTATACCGAGTTAGTCGTCAAGGGTAGCAACATGGGTAACTGACTTAGAACGAGACTCCTGGACTCCTCCTAACTGGACTATTACTAACACTAACTAACTGGACTAACTAAAACTAACTAACTTTCCTTATACCTACCAACGAACTGACCAACAAATGTTCTAATTAACTCTCAACTAATTGGACTAACCATCCCAGTCCCTATTGAGTCTTGTTCAAAGTCAGTCACAGTTGTCTTGGGCGGCAGCGGATGGGTGGTGCTGCAAGCTCGTTTGCTATATTGTATCCATAAAAAAAAGTTGTACCTCAACCGATAGGCACTAGAGCAGCGTGGGGTAGGTACGCTAATGACCTTCTATGATGTTAATAAGGCATCGTGTAGGTCCCCTGCACATTCGGAGCCCATACGACCTTACCATAACAAAGAGTGAGGGAGTTGGGCACTAGTCTCCTCTCCTGATGAAGGTTACTCCACCGCGCTGGCCAATTGACGACTGGCAGACTTCACACGCCTTTGAGAACATTGTGAGTTACTCTTAGGCACGATATTTCCCTGCACCGGTACAACAGCTGATATATGAGCCATGGGTGATCACTGCGACCCATAGACTTCCCACTGCTGGGCATGGGTCTCCCCCACAGACTGCTGCGGGAGTTCTAGAGCATACTCCACCACGCTGCTCCAATACGGATTAGTGGAGGGGTTAGTGGCCTAAAAAGTGTTGAATGGCCTCAAGCCACCCGAAGGTCTTCGACAAGGCTTAACAACTGTTTCCACAGTTGAAAACGACCGGGACCGAAGGCTTTACGTGCCCTCCGATGCACGGTAGCGTCCATGGAACTTTGCCACTAGTGATCACCCATCCACAAACCGACCGCGCCCGTCGTTGCTTAAATCTTTCGATCACATTGAATCGACGCGAGCCATTGGACTATGGACGCGAGCCATGGATGATATTTGTTTAAAATATTTTTTTTCCGTATAGTATAGTAAACAACTAAACCCTCCTTCACTTTTGTGTGGCCTTAATGACGAACAATATGGCAAAGGGTTATAAGCAAACAGTTTATGGGCAGTAAAACTACGGCCTACGCGCCCGGTGGCGGCTGCGCCATCCAAAACCATGTGTTATGATAGCATAACTGGTTTCTATTCTTTATTATGTGATGTTATCGAGGTCTACCTCGATAAAAAGATTTTCTCTTTATTAAAACTATTTAAGTGTTTTTATTAAATGTCACTTGCTATAACGGTGAAGGACACATTGTGAGGAAACCTGCATGCCTGAGAGTTCATCGCAACGTTCTCAAAGGTATGCGAAGTCTGCCAATCCGCACTTGGCCAGCGTGGTGACTAAGGCCTAATCCCTCTCCCATTCTGAGAGGAGACCCGAGCCCACAGTGGGACAAAGAAAGGGTCGTGATGATGATGATGATGATATTGATTTACGTGAGTGAGTTTATTATTGTGTAAGAATTCAAAGTATTCTACTTTATACAAGTATGCAATATATAGACAGGCTGTTTTGCTGCAACTTCTTTCGGTATCTGTACCTTTACTTAGCCGATACCAAATTACCTTAAATATATACTTAAGGTAGATTCAAATTGATGTTCCGAGTGACGGGGACGAGACGGAAAGGGAAAACGGTAGCCGACTAACAAACCAAGTTTAGTATTCACGGCGCGACATAACTGATTTGTTGTTCCGACGGGAACATTCGGCCTCCATTCGTTTGCTGACTTTTGTTTTATGGAACGGAATCGACGATGAATTCAATGTCCATGATTGGCTATAGCTTTTACATGGTCTATAGATTTAGCATATTTTTTCTCGTACCTATCACCTTTTTTTTATGGATACAAGATAGGAAATGAGCTTGCAGCACCACCCTTCCGCTGCCGCCCATGACAACTCTGACTGACTTTGAACAAGACTCAATTAGGGACTGGGATGGTTAGTCCAATTAGTTGAGAGAGTTAATTAGAACATTAACATTAAGTAATAGTCCAGTTAGGACTTGTTAGTAGGAGTCTCGTTCTAAGTCAGTCACAGATGTGTTGCTACCCTTGAGGACTAAGATGGTCGCCTTTAAGGCAGGTTATGCACCCGTGTAGGATTAGCTATTCGTTCAACGGTCAATAGCTAATCCTTTGCCTTATATTGATCAATTTCAATAGCATTATATCTCTTTTCTTTAAGTAGTCTGTAGGTACCTAGACTTTCGTTAAGTGAAATAAATTATTTGACTTTGACCTTTTGGACTTGTTCACACAGTTCGAGATTACAACTGCGAGTTTATATATTCTGCGACTGATCAGCGATACTGGTTATGATGGTTGCTCAGAGTACAGAACCAAACAACCCCAGCGTCCCACGCGGCACGGGACTCTTCTTACTGCCTGCCTACACCACTAGGCTGAGCTAAGCTTCAACCCATAGGCATCCCACTACTGGGCACGGGTCTCTCCCACAACCACAGCTGAAGCTGACTCCAGCCACTTCACCAGGCTTATCTGAAATTAAAATAAAATAAAATTGTATAAACCTAAATTAAGTAAGAAAAAATTAGCTCAAATTAAAACGAAATTGAAAATAATTACGTAGAACACCGAGATTCAGTGCAACAGCTCCTCAATTAATTGCAGAACCCAACTCGACGCTTGATGACTTGAAGAACCTACTTAATTAGAAATTATGTACCTAAGCCCGGTAAACGCTGGCTGGAATAAAAAAAATACCTTTACCTTTTAAATACTGGATGAATACATATATTATAGTCAGAAATGTTTGAAAATCAGAGAAAAGTGTACGATAGTTTATGAACTTAGTTTACTATTTGCGAACACCGTGTACAAATCGTGGTTTTCAGCTGTTTATAAAGAGTTTCAAGGTAGAAAAAGGTAAAAATTTAGATGCTCCTTGCCTTTGCGAAATTTCAAAACCTAATTATAAAAGGGGCAAAAACATTTATGAATAAGAATCGCAGCTTATAAGCAGTAACGCTGTAAGCAGTCACGGAGTTATAACTTTTGCTAACAGAACTATTACTATTATTATTTATACTAGCAATTGATGATTACAAAAAGTTCACCCATCCATCCATCAGCATTTTGAGGTCCACTGCTGGACATAGGCCTCTCCTAAACGACACCGACCGGTTCTGTGCCTTCTGTATCCAGCGGTTTCCCGTCTTCTTCAGGTCGTCTGTCCACCTTGTCGAAGGGCGACCTGTACTCTTTTTTCCGAGTCGTGATCTCCATTCGAGGACTTTTCTTCAGTCGTTCGAACTACGTGGCCTGCCCACTGCCACTTTAACTTACTAACTCTGCAAACTATGTCGGTGAGCTTTTTTCGTCTACGGATTTTATTATTTTTGATCCGGTCTTGTAGCGAAATATCGAGCATTGTTCTCTCCATAGCGCATTGAGTTATGCAAGAGCTAATTCAAAAGATCATTAATTTATCTCATGTGACATATCTGTTGTACCCTACAGTATGTACTCAAGATACGCTACAATGAACGCCAAGAAAGCATTTCATGTAATCTAAATACCCAATATTTTCCCCGTAATCCTATTTGCAGACAGAGCAACAATTGGGAGGCAAGAGCACCCACGCTTCGGCGTATTTTGACAAAACGGACTTACCTCGTTGTAATTGAAACATGAAGATCATCGGATGGGATAAAGAGGCATTGACCTTTGCCGTAATTGAAGTCTTTATTCAATTGATACATTGTCATTATAATTTGAGCATGCAGTGTTAACCCATCAACTACGCAGTTTGTATCAACCGATAATATATAATATCAAAAAAACGACCTCAAGACTTAGTAAGAAATAGTTGTAAATTCGTTTGTAGACACAGGCCCCATGGCTACAGTTGAGGAAGGTTGAGGTTGAGAACATACTCCACCACGCTGCTCCAATACGGATTGGTTCGTTTATTCACGTAAAATTTTTCCGTCAGGCTGGCAATTTATTTCTCATCAACAAGAAAGTCGTTCTGACTTCAAAATAGATCATGAATAAACGAATCTCCTCCTTTTTTCGATGTCGGTATGTGAGGGCAAGCGAGCCTAATTTTGTAAGTTGAGTCGCTTAATTTGAGTCGCAAGAGAAGACAGATTCCGCCAAGGCGTGGCTCAAACTAGACCTTGGATGAAACCGAATGCAACCGAATTTTTTGCGAATCAAAATACGCGAATTGTGAGTTGCGAAACTAAAACAATTATTCTCGCATGGCCTCACTCTGAAAATGACAATAAACCTGTCGAAAACATGTCTTTTGGTGGTATTATTTGAAATTACAAATTGCTGATTGTTTTTATATTTATTCACATTTGATAAAAATACACGGTTGACAGTAATAATTAATTTCTATTGTATATACTGCCTAAGTATAAAGTAATTATTATTGTAGGATTAGCTATTCATCCAATGATCAATAGCTAATCATAAATAACATTTCACGTTAGAGGGTTTATAAGTAAATGACTGATTACTTGCTTTATATTATTAAGAATATCATTATATCTCTTTTAGTAGTAGTAGGTGGTAGTTACCCAGACTTTCGTTAAGCGTGTCTCACATAGCGAAATAAATTATTTGACTTAGAAGTTAGGTATGGAAGGGTCCTGTCCTACTCTGTTCCTTTATTAGAATAAACACTTAAATAAATATAAAGTACAAACGATCGGTACTTGAGATAGGGCAAGCGATGTAGCTTGTTGCTGTAATGGCCCCAATGTCGGGGGTCACGCGATAACTTGTAGTAATTGCTGGTGACAACATGCCATCAAGTACTTGTACGATGTTCATGGATGAATGGCTGTTTAAAAGATGACGCAGTCATGTTTTAACAAGTTCACACAGCCAGACCCTTCCTCCTCCTGCGCGGCGCCGTAGGCACTCCTGCGCTGAAGGAATTCGGAGTTAGGGGAGATCCCCTCTATCCGGGCAATTGCTCCAGGGGTAAACCCCGCCGGTGACTTCCCCGCTGTTGAGCGTGGGAGCCAGTCGATCGTCGCGCACGCGGTACGCGCGGTCTCACTAGCCGTTAGTCGCTAATTCCCCCTAGATGGTCGGGGGGAAGAAGGTCCAACAGCTCTCTAGAGAGCGGTGACAAGTTCACATGGAATTTGGCGTAGACGTAGGTACTCGTATGTAATCGGTTGTTCGCGCCCACTGTGCGCCCACTCCAAGTTAAAATAAACTCCATGTTCCGCGCTTCATAGTCTGTGGTTCGTGACAGCGATCCTGAGTCATCTGTGACATTCGCCTCTACTCTACGGTTCCCGTATTGCGTCATAATTAATTATCCTTTGCATCCCATTGTGCCAGCCTCTAGTTTGAAAGTCAACCAAACCATCAATACTATTTTGAATATTTTTCTACTGTTCAACTGTTCATTTGTTAACAAGGATCTTAAATCCATATCAAGAATATTTCAGGACTTTCATTATGTCCCACTACGAGGCATCGGTTTATCGATTTTTTCGATTTTAATCGATTTTTGTGGGCTTGTTGGTTCACGTGGAAATTGACATCACCATCATCATCATCACAACCCTTTCTTTGTCCCACTGTTGGGCACGGGTCTCCTCAGAATGGGGGGATTAGGCTTGGCTTTTGTTGCTGGCAAAGCTTATATTTAAAAAATACAACTTAAATTCCATTGCAAATACACACCATACTTTACCGTTATCTGAGCCACCGTAATACTAATCCTTAGATGACCAATAACTCATGAGTGACTCTTGCATATTCGCATCTCATTCGCGAGCTACCCTCACGTCGCGCCGTCGGTCACCAAACTACATTTTGAATTCGCAATTCGATTTGTCGTCAAAAACATTTTGAACACGAGAAGCTTTTGACCGGATGTGACGTAAACCTGTTTCATGCTCCTTTTTCATCGCTTTGTATGTTGTATTGAACTTTGTGCTCCCAATTTGCTGCGAGCGTACGAGCTTCCTATGTAGGTATATTGTGACGTGACATGCAGTAGTCAGAAGTACACTTTTGGCTGCGTCCATTAACAACCATTTTGAATATTTCTCTGTTGAACACAGGTCTCCCCCGGAGTTTCATTCGTTGTAAGCGACGCTTCATAATGTAAGAATCCAGAAGCGATCTTAGCCTAATGGCTCGCGTCGGTGCTATTGAACAGACCCGACTGTCAAAGTTTTTACTTGGTTTGGTTTCCAACTTGGCTGCTTGTTTTCCAACTGTCATGGGCGGCAGCGGATGGGTGGTGCTGCAAGCTCGTTTTCTACATTGTATCCATAAAATAAAAATAAACTTAGCTGACTGACGAAAACTGCAGTTACCAAGAGGTAAGGTGGCCTAAAATCATCAAACCATTTAAGACATTTTGCCACAATAACACACATCGCGAACAATAAACAGTCTACACGTGAGGAAACCTGCACGCCTGACAGTTCTACATAACATTTTCAAAGGCTTGTGAAGCCTGCCTCTGGTATGGTGGACTCAGGCCTCTCTCCTCATTCCGAGCCCAACAGTGGGACAAAGAAAGGGTTGTGGTAACATTTGCCGGCCGAAATCGCAATTCAACACCATCTGTTGGTGAGAAAGACTCAACCACGGTCGCTCTCCAGTTATCTCGGTCTGCACTCTCATTTAATTTTCTCTCCCTCCATCTTACAACACAATAAGCCTGAACGGCGTGCGGAGACAAAACCGAAGAACGAACCGGTCTTCCATTGTACATTATTTGACTCCGCTTGGAATTAAAATGCAAGCGCAAAGGACGGGCCTTTCATTAGCGAACCGGTATTATAATTAAGGGAAACCTTTTGGGAGGGTAAGGAGAAGTAGTAGTAGTTAGAACCTACGTTTTTAAATTCTGTTTTATTTTGTCTAGAGTTAATTTGTTAATAAAAATAGTTTCGTCTGCTAAATAAAGTATAGCTATAACATTCATGGGATATGCCTTAAGGTAGATTATGTCGCGTTTAAACAATAATTAAAATCGCTTCACGATTTGGACAACAGGAGAACGACATCTCGCACACTTCGAAACTTCAAGAAGAGTGTGAAACGCTTCCTTCAAGTCAGGCAACGCACCTGTGATACCGCTGGTGTCGCACGTGTCCATAGACGACGGTGACTACTTACCATCAGTGGCCCGTATGTCTGTTTGTCCGTCTATATTATTAAAAAAACTGCTCTGATTCTTCCACATTGGTACTGTTCATGATGTCTTGTTCAGGTTACTCCGTGGCGCGGTGGTGAATAATCCTGAGTATCTACCGAACCGCGACTCCCGGGTTCGGATCCCGTTCTTGGTAGATATTTAATTCGCTGATAAATATTTTCGCTCGGGTCGTAGATGTTATATTGCGATGTTCTCTGTGTGTATAGGCCTAGCCCTGTGCTGGGCTGCGAGAGTAGCGCTTGTTTAATTTGTTTAACAATAAAACATGTGTTATTTGTAAGATTTACGAGATAGTTAATTTGCGGAAATCCATTTTGAAACGGTACACCGTACGCCTTGTTCGCGGGCTGTTCCGTACACTTACAAGTCTCTTTCAAAGTAACAAACGAATGCGTTGCTACCCTTGGCTACTGCTAGATAAGTGTGAGTGGAAACAGAAGTGTTAAGCTAATAAACACACTAAAAAATTTAATAATACTCTTTATAGAAGACACTCTTGTTAAATGAAATGCAAATTTCAAAGCGGCATTATCCGCTTTGAATTAGACCCAAATATGGCAGATTGCTTTGGGATT
The DNA here is from genome assembly GCA_018250895.1 of Carterocephalus mandan. Classification (NCBI taxonomy): domain Eukaryota; kingdom Metazoa; phylum Arthropoda; class Insecta; order Lepidoptera; family Hesperiidae; genus Carterocephalus; species Carterocephalus mandan. The sequence continues at coordinate 7,304 of DWTT01000501.1, read as the reverse complement.
GGCGTATGGTTGTGACAGTTAACCTAACATGAGAGCTCGGAGGGCCCCGAAAGCGGGCTTATTGTCTGTTTAGTGGACCTAATGGCGCGGTAGTAGAAGCAATTCTATTATTATGACAGAGATTATCTAGTCATCTCTATTCACAAGGAAATTGGATTGCACGGCCGACACATTAATGAGCTGTTAATACGCTGAATTGTTATCAATACACATTCCTAGAACATTCGACATTGGGTTGGACATGTCCAATGTTGGTGGGACTAGTTACTGTCAGAACTAGAATCTTACTAATAATTATAAACTGGACTATTTTTAAGACCAACTAACAGGAATAACACTTTCACTCTCAGTCTCATCTCTAATCTCTCTCAACAGTAATCTAAACGAAATGCAATACGAGTAATATTCATTGGTATAAATAATTTTTTTTTTTTAAAAAGCTTTTTTTTAACTTTGTTTTTTATTTTCGTGTATTGTCATCGGAACCAAATATGTGTGCCAAGTTTTAGCTCGATAGCTTCAGTGGAAGTGGGTGAAATATTGATTGCAAGATTCCAGGACAAACAGATACATACGAGTGAAGTTAAATAATAGCTTTTAAAAATGTAATTTTAATTTCTTTGTTGCCAGTTTTATCTGTTACAGGGAATTTTGATTAATAAACTAGAACGACTATATGTAGTTTTAAACTTGCTGAATGGATTGAACTGTAAAAAATACTAAATTGTATTTTTCTTAATAGACTGGAATGCTTTTGCCAGTTAATAATTCCATGGGATTTCTAGTTAGGATAACAAAGTAAATTAGAAAAAGAACGAGTGCATGCAAATGTTATTGTATAGCAATAGATGGTGTTGAGAGCATTGTTTAAAACTTTGCAACAAAGGAATTAAGAAGTATTAAAGTTTGAACAGAATCCGGTGTTTCTGACGGCTTACAAATGAAACCATCGCAAAGAAACCAAAGTTGCTTCCGAAGTTTTGTAACGAGACGAACAGCTTGTCGTATTTATAAAATAAACATTTTCTGCATAACTCAATTTAGTTTTTCAAGCGTCTTGGTTGAACAGTAGGTTTATACAATGAATGAGAGGATAGTATAGCTCATACTTGAAGCTAACTATAGTCGAAGTGTTATCTGCCCCGCTGCTCCAGTGTGGTTTAGTGGCCGACCCGATTGACAGAAGACTTTAGACGACCCCTAACATGACTTGAGCTACAACCCATATACATAGTCGCTGTGACCCATAGACGTCCCACTGCTGGGCACGGGTCTCCCCCACAGACACTGCTGCGGGAGAGCACACTCCACCACGCTGCTCCAATGCGGACTGCCGGAGGATGCAATACATAATGTGTGTAAATTTGAATTATCGTTTATTTTGCTCTACCGTGAAGTCTGCCAATCTGCTCTTGGCCAGCGTGGTGGACTGAGGCCTAATCCCTCCCATTCTGAGAGGAGACCCGTGCTCAACAGTGGGTCAAAGAAAGGGTTGTGGTTGTAAATACCTAATATAAAGGAGCTGACAAATCAATGTTGTAGGCCTTCATAAATCGGTAGCATTATAAAGGTATGTTCGGCTCCTATAAAACATAAATGGAATTACTGAACGGATTCAGGCAGATTCCAAAGTGGCCATATATATATCTGATGAAACGTTTAATATCGCACTCCATTGTGCGTTCGGCATTGAGGTCTTACAACCGCTGGCTCTATTGAGAGCGCCGCACAGGGCGGAGCGGTTTGAACTGATTTACTGGCGACGTTTTATGAGATGAGATCTTCTATCGAAGCGCTTGTGCGCACGCAGTTTGAGACAAAATAAAAATACAAATACTCTTTATTGTACACCACAATAAAACAATAAATAACATTCTTTAAAGAACACAAACGATGACCAGTGGTGGCCGAAAGGCGGTCTTATCGCTACAGTAGAGAAGAAAGTAATTTAAATATAGGAATAGGGAATAGGTGTACAGGGTAATGGAAATAGGCAATCATTATCTATAACATACATAAAGTTTAATATACATACAGCACAATATATAATGAATAATATATATAAAGAGAAATACTTAATAAAATTCTTATATCAGTCCACAAACTCAGGACTCGAGTAATGAGCCTTTACTAGTTTTTTTAAACTTGGATAACGTTATACACCGATCGATCGAGACCCACAGCCGAGCATCAAAGCCAAGTTCAGGCGACGGCAGTGATACTCGTACACACTGCCGTCGCCTGAACACGTTACACGAACCATTCCGAGTCACTTTTGACCCCGTCTAAGTCTAAAACTATTATTTACTTACACACTTGAAAGTTTGATCTAGTAAGACTGCCAAGTCTTTAGCTCTGTATCAGAGATGATAACAACTTAGTCTTATCAATAGATAGCTGTACATTCCAGTAATACATGAGTGTTACGTGCTAAAAATGTTGAAGACGCGAATAGGAATAATACATTAAATGACGAGCCCGTTGGCGCGATCGGTAGTGACCCTGCCTGCTACGGTCGTGGGTTCGAATCTCGCTCAGTACAAACATTTGTGTGAGGAACACTTGTATTTGTTTCGTGTCTGAATGTTAATATTATCTATTTATGTATGTATTTAAAAATATATATGTACGTATATCAGTCTCTGACATTGGCTCGTGCCCGGTTTGGGGTCAGATGGCCGCGTGGGGGGAATGTCTATGTCCATGAAATTATGTGTTTGTTTTTGTTTGTTAAAATGCTCATTATATACAGACAGCTAATATGTATACCCATAAATGGGTGTAGCATTAAGATGCGAGGTGCAATTACAAGAATTGATTAAGTACATATAAATTCCATACATCAATTTACATCATCATACATCTAAATTATTTACATTTTAAATTATTATTGTTCTTTCTAAATTAGTCTTGTTTAATGATAATATTAGGTACCTGTCATAATAATATGCCCTCAAGAACATTAGGCCTATGCAGTTTCTCACGTTTCCTAGACGCAACAGAAGCAACTCAGGAAAGTTATTGTTGTTGTTTGTTTGAGTCTAGCCTGGGTTCGAACCCAAGCGGTATGATTATTTATTCATTCAGTTAACATACACAACTGATCACTCCTATTACAGGCTATTCTCATACTAAAGCGCTCGAGTATGCTGACGTCATCGGGCTATTATTAAGTAGATATAATAATAAAAGGTAGACGTTTCAATTCCGCTCTAGATGTCAGAATAATATAATGCGCTGGTCGGGGGCGATGTAGGTCACAGGCCCTCGAAACTCCCCGTAGGTCAACACGCTAAAAATGTCAGGCTGTTAGTAGTGTTTCTCAATGATCTGAACTGGCCATTTAGTATAGATGGACTGACACTGTTGCGAAAACATTCATTTGCTTTACTAATAAAAAAAAAATAGGTTTTTTATAAGCTTTTATTTAACTTCACTCGTATGTACTCGTATCTTGTATGTCTTGAAATCTTGCAATCAATATTTCACCCACTTCCACTGAAGCTATCGAGCTGAAATTTGGCACACATATTTGGTTCCGATGACGATGTATGAAAATAAAAAAAAAGTTTTAAAAAGCTTTTAAAAAAAAAAATTGACGGTATAATTATTTTTACTAATAAATCATTTCATTTCATTTTAAAACAAATGATTTGAATGTTTTACTGTTGTTATCCTTGTTTTGGTATGTCTCCGATTTGATCGTAGCAAGTGCGCCAAGCTCTTTCAAATCATCCTCTAAGTCACATCAGACATACCGATACACTCACCTAATAGATTTCCGTGTGTTTTTTTTACCTTCGTTCTCCCTTTCATCACTAACTTATTCTCTTTGTGACAGCAATGTGCACTGAACACTTCATTGCTCTTAAAAAAAAAACTTTTTTTAAAAAATGTATAAAGACAAAAAATATTTTCAAACTTAATAAATGAACTGAAAACAGAAACAAGTTGAAAACTTTATTTTATTGTATTTGTATTATCTTGATTGACATTGTTCACAAACACAGTCAATAATCATTCAAGTTAAAAAAAAAATCAAACTAGTATGTATCTTTTCAGTTCATTGATAAGTTTTTAGCAGTTTTCAGTTTTATCAGTTTAGTCGGGTTTTTCGTTATTTTCAATTATATTTTAAGTTATTTTCATTTTTTATTTTTCGTAGAAAATAAACTTATAGGTAATTTTCTCTTGATGCAACCCTTTATTTTGATACCCCACTCAAAAGGATTTGAGATAATAAAAATTCCTCGAACCCAGGAGCTCTAGCAGTCGTGCTAGCACCCACTAGACCAACGATCCAATATAAACGATTTCCAATAGCAATTTTTTTTTTTTTTTTTAATGGATACAAGATAGCAAACGAGCTTGCAGCACCACCCATCCGCTGCCGCCCATGACAACTGTGACCGACTTTGAACAAGACTCAAATAGGTGCTATACAGGCCGCAATGATTAAAATGAGGCATAATTATGAATACTGCAGGCCTATTGTCTCTATTCAGGCTTTCCGGATAATTATAGGGGTAGTATTTAAAGCAAGAGTGTTTGGAATTATTTTCAAACGATAATTTATAATAATGCATTCTATGTGCGGTTGTTTTACAAACGGTCCCTAGGATAGAGCGATGATTCGCTAGTGCTTAGTGGCCTAACCGAGAGGTCTTGGCTTCAAAACCAGGTTTTCAAAAACGCAAACTACAACTAAAAGGTTTATTTTATTGAAACGAAACTCTTAAATGCGTTAAAACGGCTTGCGGTAGGAGTTGACAGGTACAAAAAGGCTACAACATCCTAGCAACGTCTTTTATGACGGAAAGGCTTACTAACAATTACATAGATAGTTGTCGACGAACTGTAACGACCAGTTCTTATTACTTCTACTAACAGTCTCCAGCGAAACTTTTATTTACAGAGTAGTGGACGCCCGCAGCTTCGCTCGCGTGGTATTAGACATTCACTAACTTCAAAAACGGCAAAGTTTCATACAAACTTTGCACCCTCGTTTTAACCCCCTTAAGGGGTGAATTTTCAAAAATCCTTTCTTAGTGCTCCCCTACGTTACAAAAGGAACCTATGAGTAAAATTTCAAGTTTCTAACCCTTATAGTTTAGGCCCTACGTTGATATGTCAGTCAGTCAGTCAGTCAGTCAGTCAGTCAGCTTCTCCTTTTATATATATAGATGTAAGATAGCTGATAGCAAATAAGCATGCAACATATCCCATCCACTGCAGCCTAAATGAAATGACTAACTTATTTTAAGGCCTGGTCTAAACTTGTTACAGTTTTCATGTTTCAGTTTGTGAAAACAAATGAGACTATTATATCTGACTTTTTAGTTTTGAAGTCGGTTTTTTGATTATTTTTACCGCCGGTTCACAAAGTTTATCCTACCGAGAAGAACACGACGAGAAATTCGATTCTCTTTTCAACATTTACAATTCAATAATTTTATTCAGGTACATTATTATTGAAGTTAAAGTAGAGCTGGAGAAACATCTCAAGATATTTTTATCGTTTAATGAATTCTAAGAGATAAGTACCTAATACGATTCTAGATTCTGGAATAGCAAATATTAACCTAGTTAGACAAGTGGATTAATGCTAAACCTGACCGTACTTGGCTCTTGACGTCGGCTTCCTAAACCCCGCCGTAAATCGGCTCTAAGTGCTCTATAAAATTACGAATCGTCTTCCAATAAGAAATCCAATTTTCTTCGCTCCGGTTTCCACTTGCGTGACGCCGAATCGTGCCAGTCAGTACTAAAACTATGGCTGTTTACGTGATAGGTCATAGATAAGTGTATAAGCTATTAACAGCATAGAGATACTCGTAGATAGGCTGTTAACAGCGGTGACAACCGATGATTATCTGAGAGGACCGTGCCTAAAAGTGGGACAAAGAGATGTGAGTGGGAAAAAGAGAAAGGTATTAAGTAGAAAATCTTATGCGATGGTACACGAACCTTCATTTGTGAGTCCGACTCGCACTTGATCGGTATTCATCACAACCCTTTCTTTGTCCCACTGTTGGGCACGGGTCTCCTCTCAGAATGGGAGGGATTAGGCCTTAGTCCACCACGCCGGTCAATTGCGAATTTGAAGACTTCACATGCCTTCGAAAACAGTATGAAGAACTCTCAGGCATGCAGGTTTCCTCACGATGTGTCCTTGACCGTTATAGCAAGTGACATTTAATTTCATAAATCGTACATAACTTAGAAAAGTCATTAGTGCGTGCCGCTTGGGTTTGAACCCGGACCGTTCGAATGAGAGGCGAGTTCGATAGCCACTGGGCTGTCACCGCTATGGTCGGTATTATTTATATTTATTTCGAGAGCTAACCCAGCTTAATATAATAAGTTTGTCCGTCGGTAAAGTTGTCGCGAACACGCGGCGCTGATAAGTCGCAAGAGTTAATTACTTCATTAATCATCGGTCCTATTGCTAATGTGGCGACGAAGCGCTCTTGGCTTTAACTTATAAGTAGAGAAGCCGCTGAAAATGCTTTCAGGCCAGCGACGCGTGAATTATGCAATGTTAAGATGACTATGTAAAAATGTTGTTGTTTTAATTACGAGTATGATTAAATTAAATGATGTTGTTTTCTGCGTCTGACTAACACACACAACGCAGGCCGCGCGGTGGCGTGGGTGTGTTGCCAATAATGATCTTATTAACACTCTCATTTAACAATTTTTTTTTTATTATTGCATTATCGATCCTTGATAAGTATGCAAAGTTTAAAATTAATTCTACGTCTTGAAGTGGGCGATTCCGTTACATACATAACATACATACATACATAAATATACATATACATACCAAGCTAACAAAAGCATGTTTAAAAATAGGGTCTAAGTAGATTGCATATTCTGTTTTAGTGTCTTCTTACGTACGTGAGCCGGTAATAAAGTGTACTTACTTACTAACTGACTGCCCTACACACCAACTTGCCCAAGCCTATCCGTCTGTTGGAGTTAAAGCCAGGGTCGCGACCTCAGCCTCGGCTAATGCGTCGGCTGAAGTCCATCCATCAAGTGCCATTGACCTCCCGCACTCGGAAGTCTCTGGAACACTCTGGAACACATGAGGGAAGTATAATCAGGAGGTTTATTCATGTCTTATGTGTATAACTGGAGTTTTACTAATGTGTAATAATTGTTTTTAAAGCAATTATGCAAGCATACAAGATAGCAAACGAGCATATAGCACCACCCATCCGGTGCCGCCCATGACAACTGTAACTGACTTTAAACAAGACACAATTAGGGACTGGGATGGTTAGTCCAATTAGTTGAGA
>DWTT01000500.1:0-15267 GCA_018250895.1 Carterocephalus mandan | reverse complement strand
GGTAACAGTACCATGACGTCACACTTTTTCGGATGTGTTGGCGTTCATCGATTTAATAAACGTTATCACGTCAAAAATGATTTTTTGATTGGGAAAATCTTGTGTTTTGTAGCGACGCGAAGGACCTTTAATGCCAACACAAAAGTTAGGAATGTATATATACAGTTTAAAATTTTCGTACTCATATGCGCATGGGCATTGTCACACGCCACTCAAATCCTATCCGCAACGAGTATACCCATACGGCATACGCGTACCAATTGGTGGTCAGTCAGTGGTTATCAGAGACAAATCCATTGGGGCCAATATTGGAGCCAATGTTGGCGCAGTTAGAATTCCTCGCGTCACGAAAGTTTAGCTATACGAAATCAGGGGGGATTGCTGCGCTTAGGGTATCAGCGCGGGGGACATCGTTCGGCCGGCGAACCAATCAGAGAGAGAATTTCGAGAGTCAGAGCTAGACTTTGATGCCGGTTCGTATACGTACCTTCCCGTCGAGCTTGGCCTGCACGGAGTCGCAGAGCTTGTTGGCGATGTCAGCGGCCACGTTCTTGCCGATGAGGTGGTCCCGCAGCTTGTCCAGCACCGGACGCATGGTCTCCTCGTTAAGTGCCTTCGAACCCACCAGACCTGCGACAAAGAGACATTACTTATCCAAACACTTCCGACAGTCGAGGTTCAAATCCCAGCAGCACACAATGACTTTTCTAAGTAGTTTCTAGAATAATACAACATCAGTAGTAGTAGTAGACCCATTTTTCGCCAATAATGTTTACCTACAAGGCTTAACTTGTTTTCAATGTTGGAAACAGTCATTAAGCTTTATCGAAGACCTTCTGGTGGCTAGAGAACATTCAACACTGGGTTGGCCACTAACCCCTCCACCAATCCGCATTGGAGAAGCGTGGTGGATTATGCTCTAGACCTCCCGCAACTGTGTCTGTGGGGGAGACCCGTGCCCAGCAGTGGGATGTCTATGGGTCGCAGCGATTTACATAATTACGTACCTTTGAATATGCTGAACATGCCCCCAGTCTTCTTGGGGCTGGGCTGGGCGTATTCAGTGTCTTCTTCACTGCTGCTATCTTCAGACTCCACCTCCAGGTCCCGGATGGCGCCTGTCATGCGACCCACCAACTGAAAAAAAATTTACAATATTATTTAAAAGCTTTTATTTAACTTCACTCATACGTAACTATGTTTTGGAATCTTGCTATCAATATTTCACCCACTTCCACTGAAGCTATCGAGCTGATATTTGGCACAAATATTTGGTTCCGATGACAATGCACGAAAATAAAAATAAAAGTTATAAAAAGCTATTTAAAAAAAAATATTAACAGTACAATTTTTGAAACATGTCACTTGCCAAGTCAGATATGGTGTCCGTATTAGTGCAGCCAAATAAGTACTGTACTTTTAGTACTGTTGTTTTTATCTTTGTCTATGTTGTCATTAGGCTAGCAACTACTAACAAATACTTTATCCATCCATCCATCAGCCTTTTGAGGTCCACTTCTGAGGTCTCGACCCCAAGATGGTCAGTGGTCAGTCCCAATGAGCTCCCTAGGGAGCGGAGTCCTTTTGAAGGACGCGCGTGAAGCGTGGGCTATTTAAAGGACATAGCAGTATCTAAAGGGTGACAATGTGGAGAGGCACAAGTGGTAAACACTACAGAGGAAGACCGCTTATGAGATGGGAAGACGAAATTAGCAAATCGGCTGGGCCACGCAGGCTGCAAACAGCTCAATACAGAGATAACTGGGCATCTTTAGAGGAGGCCTTCACCTGCGGAGGGTTTCCTGCAGATTTATATATAATCTCACTACGCATTTTATTTTCTTCCAAATGTATACATTTGACAGGAAATAATAAAGGCTTTTTTATTTTATTTTATTTATTTAGAGCAGTATCTGACCTGCGTGTCGGGCGCGACCTCCGCGTCGCCCTCCTTGTCGGTGCCGAAGTCCAGGCCGGGCAGGTCGCGCGAGCCGCCGCCCAGCTCCCACACGCGCGGCTTCTTCGTGCGGTCCACCACCTTGGGGCTCTTGGGCGATTTCCTTCGTTCAATTAAAAAAAAAAAAAATTATAGCTTTTTTTTTATTTCCTGTAATTTAATAATATTAAATTTATAATTAAAACTGCCACCTACCATCACATTAAGTTGGCTAGTAGAGAAAAAAACAAATAGTTTTTACAAAACATTTTGTTTTTTACAATAAAAAATAAATAAATAAGGTCAACAAGTCCAGTGGGATAACGCTAGGACCCAAAATGTGTCTTGGACTCCGAAAATAAGAGCCTCCATAAAAATTCATAGTTAAGTCAAGCAATAGTACTTTTCTAGTGTAGTAATTACTACGTAGGACTCACTGAAAATCAGTGCTGTTTTTCAGCTTGTATGCTGAGCGAGATCCTTTTTCCGTTTTAAATAATACATAGTCTTGTTTTGTTCTATTTGTATTCATACGCTTGAGTAAATTTTGTGTTTTGTATTACTCTATATGTCATATATATTCTGTATAACTATATGATTTTATGTGACTAAGTGCTGTTGTGATTTGAATAAATAAATAATTCATTCATTCATAATTTAATTAGTTAGAAAAAGTAAACACTGTTTTCAATAAGATCGATTGATAATGAAGACATACTTGGCTTCCTTCTTGCCCTTGCTGGCCAGTTTCTGGGCCAGCTTGGCGCGGTTGGCAGCGATCATGTCATCCTCTTGCTCCAGGTAATCCTCTACCCCATTGGTCACCACTTGTTTGCTCTCCATTATTTTCACTGCAATTCATAACAATACCAAAAGGCTGTATAAATATCATACCTTTATTATCCTGTACATAAAATACACACCAACAATTAACCATAAAAAAAAAGTTATGTGTAGGTCAGTCATTCACCCGGCACCAATTCATACTACAAGAAGAAGAAATAGTAGTAGGAAATAGCTTGCTAATAAAAATAATATTTTGTCCAACCAGGGAAATGCACCCTGCTGAATATGACTGAAAAATAATTTAAAGAAATATTGATTTGATTGAAATTTGTATTGAAACAAAAAACTCCATAGGTTCTCATTCTCTTATGAGTCTTGTCTTGGCCTGTGGGTGGTGCTGAAAATTCATTGGTACCACCACCATTTTCATCTTACAGCCAAAAAGGTGAATATGATATGAGAAAAAATTATTCTTTTACACAATCACTTAAAAATTCTTACCAGTTTTTTTACTCTTTTCATCTCCTTTTCTCTCAATCATAGATGCTACAGTTTTCTTGGACTTGACTGAGTCCTCAAATGTCCTCATTTGTTTTGGAATTTTAGCTTGCGATTTCGCTGTAAAAAAAAACAATTTAGTTTATGCCAAAATTCGCATTTGACTCCACTCAAGACTTTTCTTTCTCTAATGCCATTTTGTGACCCATAGACGTCCCACTGCTGGGCACGGGTCTCCCCCACAGACGTAGCTGCGGGAGGTCTAATGCCTATTAACGTTCAACATTAAGCATTCAACTTTTTACTACAGGAAATATTGTATTGCAACACCTAGCCAAAATACCTTAGTGTAATAAATTTGAATTGTAACAATGACTCACCCCACTTTTCACACTGCTTCAGGACGTTATCGAACGATGTCTTGAAGTCAAAGTCCATGATATGTTGGCCGCTTTGTAGCTCATTCTTATACTTGTCCCGGAACTCAAGGTGAACATCGTTGAGGAACTTGTCCACATATGAAAGCTGCAGAATGCGCTGGTAGGCCACCACAAACACCAGCTCAAACTCATTATCCAGCTTATACTGCAGCGTTAACGCGTTGTGGTTGAACGAATTGTTTCCAGAACGCTCCTGAGAATTGCGAAACGTACGAAAACATATGGTTGTGTATATGGTATGTTATTATAGAATAAAATAAACTTAGGATACCTAGGATAGGACCACAGTTCAAGTATATTTCCACTGCCACGTTTTCATATGGTAGTTCCAATTGAAAAATATATCAAGGGCTTTTATTTGACAATTAACTTACTTGTAGAATAACACTTCGTATCAACGCGTTCACGGATGGAGAAAAAATTTCGCTAGTGCTTTGGAAGCACCACAACACAATGCCTCCCTTGCTGAATATGCTAAATAGATCCAACATTTTGTTAAATTTTTCTTAAACGTTTCACTTAGCTCTTGCAATATTTAGCAGATGTTTCCTTCGTCGATTACTACGTATTTGACAATTTTGACAGATAAGAGTTTAAAAGTTTAAACAGGTTTGACAGTATGACAGTAAAGTGACAAATCACAACTGCTCTAGTGTCTCGGTGTCAGATGGACACCACCACAGATTTATAAGTATAGTACTACGTAGACACCACACGTTCAAATTATAGCAACCACATCGTATTTAATTTCAATTATATTTAATTGTATTTAATTCGCCTTAGCTATTAGTATTTTTAAATATACCATCGTATTAAATTACACATTTAAAAGTTTCATTTTTATTATTGTGCGGGACTTACGAAATGTTGAGTATAAAATACTATGAAACAAGGACAAAAATTCATGGATTGCTAAAACATAGATGTTTTTGGGGTAAGTTAGTGTACGTAGCACAGAACATAATACTCCTAGGTACGTAGTATCTCTACCTAGTCTGTGAGTTAGTGTAGTGATATTTATTCCTGATAGTTAGTGTTAGTTAGTAATTGTTAGGGTCTTGTTCCAAGTCAGTCACAAATGTTTTGCTATCCTTGAGGACTAAGATGGTCGCCTCAAAAAAAGTGTAACCGGAATTGAATGAAATTAAATATTTAATATCGGCCAATTATCGTCGCGATATTTTTCTACAAAGTATAGCAGATGATGATTAGTTTAAAATCATAAAGAATAATCTTCTAAACTATGCTGTAGAACTTACATTATTTATCAGCTGTAAAAAAACTAATTTTATCACTCTTCTTCTATACGTTAGGTCTCAAACATAGATTAAAGTATATACGTCTCAAATGTACCCTGTGCTATTATATATCTGTGGTCTCAGTAATCTCTACCTAGTTTGTGGTCTCAACCCACCCAACAAAATTGTCAAATCATGGTGAATTGAATAGAGCGTTTTTGTGATTGTTCTTGTTCCACTAAAGATTTTCTCGTCTCAATTAAATCGTTGGTGTAATAACTATAGAAGTTAAATTCGCCAAGATGAATATCACATCAGCAGCGGGGATCATATCCCTGCTGGATGAGCCCATGCACGAAGTAAAGGAGTTCGCTTTGAAGAGGCTGGACAACATTGTCGATGAGTTTTGGCCGGAGATATCTGAATCCATCGAGAAGATTGAAATTTTACACGAAGATAAAGTGTTTTCGCAACACCAACTCGCGGCATTGGTGGCCAGTAAGGTATATTACCACTTGGGTGCATTCGAGGATTCTCTGACGTACGCATTGGGTGCAGGCGATCTATTCGACGTGAACGCGAGAAACGAGTATGTGGACACTACAATTGCTAAAGCAATCGACTTTTATACCGAGAAGCGAAAGGCTCTGTTCATTGACCACTCGGCGGAGTCCATCGATCCCCGGTTGGAAGCTATCGTGAACCGGATGTTCCAGCGGTGTTTAGAGGATGGCCAGTACAGACAGGCGCTAGGGCTGGCGCTCGAAACCCGTCGCATGGACATCTTCGAACAGTCGATTATGAAGTCAGATGATATTCCAGGTGAGCATTTCTTTATAGCCCTTTTTTTTGTAATATAGACTAATAGACAGCTATACGGCTCTTTAAGAATTAGCTACAACCCATAGACGTCCCACTGTTGGGCATGGGTCTCGGAGCGTTCTCCACCATGCTGCTCCCATTCGAATTTAACAATTATTAACTGGCATAATACTAATAATAACATATAGGATTATTCATCACTGTCAGTCCCTGCTCATACTCTCTTTATATTTACTAAACAACCAACCAACTAATGTATTATTGACATTTTTTACTTACTATGTGGGAATAGATTGGACAAATAGGGGTAAGCAGAGGTGTGTGTAGCACTTCACTGCGATAGGTGGTAGAGCCTATAGGGAACCAAATAGGTTTTATATTAAACCTAATTGGTTTCAATAGAGTTCACCTGGGGTAGTACCACCGCCCACCACTGTACTTAGTACCATTTCTGCCATGTAATAATTGTTTTTAAAGCAATTATGGTCCAGTTGGAAAGGTGTTTCCGGTTACACTTCTTTAGAGGCAACTGTCTTAGTCCTCAAGGCTGCCTTAGAACGAGACTCCTACTAACAAGTACTAACTGGACTAATACTAACACCAACTAACAGGACTAACTCACTAACAGTCCCCAGTCCTCATACCTACTAACGAACTGACCAAACTAATGTTCTAATTAACTCTGCCAACTAATTGGACTAACCATCCCAGTCCCTAATTGAGTCTTGTTCAAAGTAGTAACAGTTGTCATGGGCGGCAGCAGATGGGTGGTGCTGCAATCTCAGTCCATAAAAAAAAGTTATGTAAGTGGTCATTGTGTGTTGCATTATGTGTGCATAATGTTTTTTTTGACTAATTCCTAGCAATATTAAATAACAGTAATATTCAGATTACTAATCAATTATTCTCTTTGTTTCAGGAATGCTTCAATATGCATTCACAGTTGCTATGAGTCTACTTCAAAACAGGGGATTCCGTTGTACAGTTCTACGCTCATTAGTGGGTCTTTATCGAGGACTCAATGTCCCTGATTACGTTAACATGTGTCAATGCCTCATATTCCTTGAAGACCCCTTGTCTGTGGCAGAGATTCTTGACAAATTAACACATGGTCCTCAAGAATCTGTCCTTATGGCATATCAAATTGCCTTTGACTTGTATGATTCAGCCACTCAACAGTTCTTGGGCAGAGTTCTACAAGCCCTCAGAATAACTGCACCTATACCCAGTGCCTTGGGTGGCAAACCACAACCGCAAGGTGGACCATTCCCTGAATCTGCCATGGAAGTAGATCAACCTCCCCCCGAAGAAACCAAGAAACCTGAAAGGGACCTTGATAGTCTGAATGATGAAGAAAAGGAACATCAAAAACGGGTAGAAAAATTAATATCAATCCTAGGTGGAGATGTTTCAATAGGTCTGCAACTACAATTCCTAATTAGGTCAAACCATGCTGATATGTTAGTCCTTAAAAATACTAAGGACGCTATTAGAGTTTCAATTTGTCATACAGCTACAGTAATTGCCAATGCTTTTATGCATGCTGGAACAACCAGTGATCAGTTCTTAAGGGACAATTTAGAATGGTTAGCAAGGGCAACTAATTGGGCAAAACTGACAGTGACAGCATCTCTTGGTGTTATCCACAGGGGCCATGAAAATGAATCCTTGGCTCTCATGCAATCTTACCTGCCCAAGGAAGCAGGACCATCTTCTGGTTATTCTGAAGGAGGGGGGCTTTATGCTTTAGGCTTAATACATGCCAACCATGGCGCCAACATCATTGACTATCTTCTAACGCAGTTAAAAGATGCTCAAAATGAGATGGTGCGTCACGGTGGATGCCTCGGCCTCGGCTTAGCAGCAATGGGTACCCACAGACAAGATGTTTACGAACAGCTGAAGTTCAACCTATACCAGGATGACGCTGTCACAGGCGAAGCCGCTGGCATCGCAATGGGTATGGTCATGTTAGGATCGAGACACGCCGCTGCCATCGAAGATATGGTCGCGTATGCTCAAGAAACGCAACACGAGAAAATCCTGCGTGGCTTGGCCGTCGGTATATCTTTCACAATGTATGGAAGACTCGAAGAAGCGGACGTGCTGGTTCAGCAGTTATTGAGAGACAAGGATCCTTTGTTGCGGCGCGCCGGTTGCTACACCATTGCTACTGCGTACTGCGGTACGGGTAACAATGACTCCATACGTACATTACTCCACGTCGCCGTCTCTGATGTCAACGATGACGTACGCCGCGCGGCCGTTACTGCGCTCGGCTTTTTACTGTTCAGAACCCCAGAACAGTGCCCTTCAGTAGTATCGTTGTTGGCTGAATCGTATAATCCTCACGTACGTTACGGCGCCGCCATGGCCCTAGGTATTGCTTGTGCCGGTACGGGCAATCGTGAGGCGATTGGTCTATTGGAACCCATGGTGAAGTTCGATCCAGTCAACTTTGTGAGACAAGGAGCTCTTATCGCCTCTGCCATGATTTTGATCCAGCAAACTGAGGTTCTTTGCCCCAAAGTTACTTACTTCCGTCAACTCTACGCTCAAGTGATCTCGAACAAGCATGAGGACGTCATGGCGAAGTTTGGCGCTATATTAGCTCAGGGTATCATCGACGCTGGAGGCCGTAACGTGACAGTTTCCCTCCAAAACAGGACTGGTCATATGAACATGCTTGCTGTTGTGGGAATGCTGGTGTTCACCCAATATTGGTACTGGTTCCCTCTGGCTCACTGCCTCTCGCTGGCGTTTACACCAACTTGCATTATTGCTCTAAACTCAGATTTGAAAATGCCTCTGCTGGAAATTAAATCGAACTCGAAGCCGTCGCTGTATGCATATCCAGCACCACTGGAAGAAAAGAAACGCGAGGAGAGAGAGCGAGTTACTACTGCAGTTCTAAGTATTGCCGCGGCCAGGGCGCGCAGGCGAGCTCACGGCACGGACGGGTCAGCTAGTAGCGTGCTGTCAGCTTTGACATCCAAAATGGATGTAGACGAAGAAGAAAAGAAACCCTCAAAATCACCTAATCCGAATATTACTGTGCACGGAAAATCGGATAAGGATGCTGGTTCCTCAAAGGACGGGAAAAAGGAGGAAAAAGAAGGCGAGGGCGAAAAAGAAACTAAGGAAAAGAAGGAGCCGGAACCTAACTTTGAAATCCTCATTAATCCTGCTAGGATCATGAGGCAACAGCTGAAGAACATCTCCATTGTGGAAGGTTCTGGATTTACACCTTTGAAGGATATCACAATAGGAGGCATTGTGATGCTCAATCATTCTGGAGATGTAGAACAGGTGCTGGTTGAACCCGTCGCAGCCTTTGGACCGAAAACCGAAGAGGAAAAGGAACCAGAGCCTCCCGAACCATTCGAATACTTGGACGACTGATGCACGTTTGCGTAATAATTTCCGCAATACTTCTAGATCCTGTGTGAATCAGTAAATGTATTGAGCAATTAGAATTAAATGTCGTACCTACATAACTATTTTGAAATTATCGTGTTAACCTTTAAAAAATATAGTAAAAAATTAGATTGTTGTTTGATTTTATCCCTCTAATGGCGGATTCGACCAAACGAGAATAAATTTTATCCTTAGAATAAGGCGCCATATGATCGCCTACGAGTTTTTATGTTCTATCATACGCATAGATTTAGTACTCTATACTAGAGATATATCTATTAATTTTAGTATAATTATTACAGACAGAAGCATAGTGATAGCCTGTCAGAGTTTAATTCAGTCCCATGCCTTTATATCATCCAAATACTCCTGAATATTATAATAAGCTTAATAAAAATACATGTTGTGTATTAAGTACATAAATACCAATTTTATTCTTTTGTATGTGTACTATTTTTACCCTTCTATGGGGTAATTTTAATTTCCGAACTTTATCACGTGTGTCATTAATTGTGACGTTTGTGACGACGACAGCAAAGTGAGTGATAAAATGATTAAATGAAATTACAATACAACTGTACGATAAAGTCAATGGCCTTCTGTCTGACTGACTGAGTTTATTTAAACCTGATTAAATATTATTAACAATAGACTTAAAAATGAGCATGAGGTGACGTGGATGCTTTAGACTGTAAATTAACATAAGCATTCCAATACTTAATCATTCAAGTATTTAATAATACATAAAAATGGCTAGTGCTCCAATAAAGTTAGGGACGATTATGTCGTTTTGTGTCGTGTTTTATGCTGTTTATTATCGCAAAAATGAGATGGGGGAAGTGAGATTGTCTTCAGTGAAGGAGCACCTATTGTTTTTGGAGAGCGACAGTGAGGTAGGATCAGGGAGTCTGCAGCCAAGAGTGGCTCTCGGATACGGCGCTTGTCAGGATCTATTTGTGAATGCTACCTCTCTCCTCGACTACCGGCTGCTTAAAGGCAGTCCGGAACATTTTAATGAAATCTCTAATATGGATGAGTTCTTGAAGAGCTTTACGTATTTCTTTAAACATGGTGCAGCTGCTGAGTAAGTTATTACAATTTTTACTATGTAATTCTTTGTTTAATGACAATGACAAGCAATTTTTTTATATCAAGAACGAACTCTTTGTATGTAAACATGTGTTAAAATGAAGTATTTTTCTAATTTTCAGACGGTTCATGTCTAACAGCAAACTATATGATGAATTAGTAGAGAAAGCTTTAAAATTGGAGGACTCAAGATGGGCTATTGGTGGAAATGCTCCCTTGATGGCTAAAAGGTTCTATACAGAGGGTTGGAAAGTCCTGCTGGCTGCAAAAATGAGCTCTCAGCTCAAAGGACAGTTGCCGAAAGGAATAGACATTGTTGGTGTAAATGATGGTGAAAAAATAAAAGATGATGTCCACATGATATTAGAGTACAAAGCTGATTCACAGTTTGGCATCTACAAGGCTCCTCGCGCTAACCGATACATAATGCATAATGATGAGAACAATCCTCTCCTTAGCTCGCTGGAGAAACTTGGAGAAAATTTGCACACTTTTGACCCACACTTGCTAGTTATTAGTGGATTACAAATGATGGACAATTTCCCCTTCAAACAGGATGGCAAAGGTGATTGTGTGGTTTCAACCTTGCTTATGTCATAATCTTCACTGCTGCTCACTAAATAATAAAAAAGTTGACATTGAAAATTGACATTGGACAAAATAATGTTATTCTGGAAATTACGTCAGGCAGTATATTTGGATAGGTCATTTTTTGTCTGTTACTTATCAGTTTAGTATTATTAGGTATTCATTGAGTGAACAAACAATGAACTTCAGATTAAGTAGTTAGTAAGTAAATTACACTGAAAACAAATTATAAACAAATTCACATTCTGTAAGCTTTATTTGATTTATTCCGCTTGATTGCTTGAATAATCAATTGTGAGATTAACAATTGGCCGTCAATAACAAACTACCGAGATAAGGTAACGAGCTTGTAAATAATATTCTTAATTTGTTCCAGATTTGAGAGCTGAAAGACTGAATTTGGTCAAGGAACAAATTCTATCGCTATCTGAAAACACACTTTCACATTTTGAAATGGCTAGCTACGTAGATTTGGAGTTGCTCCTACATCTCACTACAAAGGTGTTGCCGTATGTTGATTCTGTGGGTATGAATGAACAGGAACTTTCAAATTTAAACAGTGTTTTAGAGCAAGGAAAGGTTGTTGTAGTAGCAGATTCCAATCCAAGGATTGCCACGGCACTAGATCAAATGCGCAGTGTGTTCCAGTTGGTAAGACAAAAGAATAAAGAACATGGTGGAAGCAAAAAACTGACCAGAATTCATGTACACACATTGGCTTACCAAGCAATTTTAACTGTAAAAAATTCAGAGTGGAAAAGAACTAAAGCGGCAGCCGCAAAAGCCTCCCTGACAGCTCATAGATATGTCTGTGACAGCAAGAATATAGTACTGGAGCGGGCTAAGCTGTTGCTGGATGACAGTTTTTCAACAACAACAGATAATGACAATAACAGTAGAGTATTTTTTGAACCATCCAAACCAGTGGCGTGCTGGAATGAAGTCTTGGAAGGTGAGGATGTCGAGATTTGCCTGGCTCCAGTGCTAATATGTACGGAAGCTCAATTAACTGCGGGCGCGGGTGATAACATATCTGCAGCTGGATTAGTACTCCAAGTTGAACTTTGAATCCAAGTCATTTAGTTATTACATTAGAACAAATTTGAATAGCATTGTGTATGGAAATACCAATTTATTTATTAACATTTGGAACAAGGTATGGATGCTAGTATTTTATATAATGGTTATTTACTTAATAAATAGCAACAGGATTTGTGCTTTTCATCTTTGGCATTAATCTCAAAAATATTCTTTTGATATTTGAAATGAGGCTGTTGTATTTAATGTATGGTTTATTTAATGCTCCTATAAATAGGTACTGGTTATAATAGTAACAATTGTTTAAGGCAACATTTTAATTTTTATTTAAGTATATAGTGCCATTATAAACAAGGGTTTTGTTAATATGATCAATAAGTATGTTGCTTGCCAATATCTCAAACAATTAATTTGTGACCTGGTATAAAATATCAGAACTCTTAATGAGCCATTTAATTTAATTATTTGATATACAAATTATTTGTGATTGGTTATTATTTGTAATTATGATATTGTTAATATACATACATATACATTGATATCAATTGATTAATTTTATAATGAAAATTTTATAATATGTATCCATTAGACTAGGTCCAGTCTAAATTATGGTCATATTTGCTTTTATAACTTGACATTCCTATTACTGTGAAATATTTAATAATATTGTCAAAATAAAACATATTATGAAGATGTAACTCTTTTATTTGATATGGATATACAGAAATAAAACAAGAGATAAAACTGATAATGTTATAAAATTCCCAAATCTGAGGAATACACTTCATTGCATTGAAATGGCATCTTTTTAGTGCAATACACTTAAATCATCTAGAAATAAATATTATCAGGAAAAATTAGTTTATTGGTAGCTAACTTATCTTTCCAAAAGAATAACAACATGACCACACAGTACATAATATTACGTAACATAGGATAGCTAATTTATAAATCACATGCTTTTTTTTAATACAAGAACACAAGCAACCGTTAGCTTCTGCCCATGCATCTTAAACAAGACTCATAAAGCATCGTTCTTATTGGGTCACAGATGTGATGCAAATAAAATGGTTCTCTCTAGAAAAGTGCAGGCAGAAACTAGTTACACCATTACAAACAAAATAAAATTGCATGGCAGAAATAGTACTTAGTTACTTTTTACTGACTATGACTACAGTAGACTGGATTATCCACACCTCAGCTATTGATTTACAGTTATCTGGACCACTGTGACTGACATATATTTTTTTTTTAATTCCATTGAACCACAGTAAAAATCATGGCATGTATTAAAAGTTGGCATTGTTTTTAAAATATAATTTTTTGGGCAGAACAATGTTTTCTGGTTACACTTCAACTCAACAAACAAAATCATAGCCATTGGTAGCAACGCTGTGATTAGTGTTGTCTCTTTCTCTAACAATTTATGAACTGGACTATTAACTAAAACCTACTAACACGAGTGAAAGTTGACAGCCCCTGGAGTCTGCATAGCTAGCTACTAATTTACTAACCAATTTACTAACCAAGTCTTATTAACACCCTGCTAGCTGGACTACCATGCTAGTCATAATGTTTCATGTTCACAATCAACCTATACATATACATTAAAAAAAATTAAATTAGTAGGTTGTCTGCAGATGTTTCAAATGGGTAAATATTCAGTTATCCAGATTTTCTATTATCCAAATACCTCACAACAAATTAATCCAGATAATCGAGTCTCTACTGTATGTGCAAACCAGTGAAACTTAATGTTTTTGGTTTAAATTATAAAAATTGGGATCAGTTTAAGAAATACAGTTATTTTTTAGAAAGAAAAACTTGATAAACAAAACGTGCTTGCAAAATTTTTTTGTGGTGGTCTAGGTTTGAATAGATATATGCTTACATTAACAAACCAAAAACATTTAACATTATTTAAATTAGGTACTAAGAAATAAATAGGTATCTACTATGATACCACTAATAATACACCTACATAACAATTTATGAAAAACGGCTCTTAACAACAATCTCAGTCTTTTATAGTTATCACTTTCGACGTTTATTCGTCGTTTTCAAACAGCGTTTTCTTGTTCGGCGGCTCGCCACTACGGTATCGATCATAGAGACCACTTTTAATAAATCTTTTGGCTGCTTCTATGTCTACTGTGGGTCGTTCGTCACGGGACTTGAACTCCTGCCACTTCGTCATTGCTGCCTTAATTCTACATATCTCATCCATAATAGGATGCTTAGTAGGATCAACACCCTGAATGCGCAAATTAATCCATTGAAGCGAGTTCAGTGCAAACGCGAGAAACAGGTCTAATTCAATCTGTGCAGGGAGACACATCTTATCGTAGTGCGCTTTAAGTGGCAGCAATTGCTGTAAGTTCGCCTGAACCTCAGCTAAATTCTCCTTAAGATTCTCACATACGTTTACAAAATCCTTGTGCTCCGCCAGCTCTCCGTAATCGAGATTCATGTTCATGATTATGGATTTGGACAAGAATAGCGTAAATTCGATGGTGTTCTTATGCTTTAGAACAATGAAATAAGCAATATATATCAAGTTTTAAATCTTCACAAACAAAGCTTTAACCAATTAACTAAATTGGAGGAAGGAACACTCTTTTTTCGTTTCGTCGTTGCTTCTGGAAAAAATTATTAAATTGAATTGATTGACATTGACGTTAAGTCAGTTTTTTTTTTTTTTTGGGATTTTATGACCGTTTGTCAGTCTGACTGACGCACAGATTAAGCAAGAGTTGTGTGAAGACTGTGAAGTAGAGATAATACACTGCTATTCGACGAAATAATATGCTGTTGAACATGATAATATACTATGTACTGTGGTAATAGTGATGATAGATGAACTGAAATTTCATGTCAATATTCCCAAGAAGGAGAACGACAACAATATTTTTCTTACGGGCATACAGTTCTTGCTCCTGCTTGACGTGATTTAGGCTGCTCCACCAATCCGTATTGGAGCAACGAGGTGGAGTGTGCCCAAGACCTTCCGCAACTGCGTCTGTGGGGGAGACTCGTGCCTAAGAGTGGCCGCACAAAGTTCTGTTAAGTATTCACAAACACACAAATGTCATGGGCACCGCGCCTGCAGAGTACTGGTGGTTCTACTTGCGGGGAAATTATAGGAGGTGAGTATTAGTTCTACCAGAGATCTCTGATTCCTCTTACCACCACGAAAATTCTGCATACCTACCCAGATATTGCGCTCATAGCCGCACTCGTGTCGACCTTAAGTGATCGGCGTAGTAAAGCAACGTCGCTTGCAGTCACTTATTAATTGAATATCGAAAGAAAATCACAGTTTATGGCCACTTCACATTTGAATGAATGAATGAATCATTTATTTGCCAAAATCGTTCATGCAACACAGAAAAATATCATGTACACGGTATGATTA
>DWTT01000499.1:0-15279 GCA_018250895.1 Carterocephalus mandan | reverse complement strand
GTCCCAGTTGTTTTCAATGCTGGTAACAGTCGTTAAGCCTTGTCGAAGACCTTCGGGTGGCTTGAGAACATTCGACATTGGTATATAAAGTATTTCCTACAACAACATTATACTAACCCAATAATCGAATACAAACCGAAGAATTGTTAGTCTCGTAGTTAATTTCAAAGTGCAGTAAAAATACATAACGCTTAGTAAATCCAGTTTCGCTAACGACATTTTAAATTTGCTCCGATGAAAGAGTTGGAACTTGGAACAAATTGATTTATAACAAATATTAGTAATACAAAAATCATTAAAGAGGGACAAAATCAGGATTTAGGAGCCATTTAAATTGGACTACAATTTATGACGCGCAATAAATAATATCGACACGCATTGATACTACGCTTGCTTTTGTAGTAATTTTTTTAAACCATTAAAAAATAAACCAATGAGTCAGTATGGTGGTGTTAAAAACGTCTATATGGGCGTCTCTTTTCAACATAAGCGTCACTGAGCAATAAAATTAGGTGGAATTGAAATAGCTACAAAAATCGCACGCGTTACAAATTTCATTAAACAAGCAAATAAATTGCAACTCGATAAAGCGCCATTGTTAGTAGTGGGGTAATGTTGATTTATATGAATATTCATATCGTTTTTCAATTTTAATATAGGTACTGTGATAGTAATTTATTTCGTAATGAAATATGTTTTTTGCGCCGAGCGTTAAAGTCATTTGAAATGGCCGTCATTAAGAGCGACAGGCCTAATAGACGTGGCTAAGTTTTATATTTATTTTTTAGAATTAATAAAGATAAATTATGGCAATACCTAATACCTATTCTTGATAGCTCAGCGATAGTCTTGGCAAGTTTCTTCAGTGTAAATCTATAACAATTATGAAAATCATTGACTGTTAAGTTACAGTTAGATTGGGTTAGTCACTAAGCCTACTAATGGTTGTGATTGTGAACCTAGTCTTTCACTAGACTATACGAGATTTAATGGTAAAATAGCATCGTAATTCGTTGTAGGAAACAAAAAAATCTTCGCAACAAAATATTTACAAAATTCCACGAATCTTTCTTTTAATTTTTCTAAATGTAAAAATTATATGCTGAACAAAATTTTAAAACAGTGTTTTAAGATTACCGTATTTGTGGTCTTGCATATTTGTAGAAATCTTTATGTCTAAGATCAATTTGGTATCGAATAAAAACAGTGCAGGATTCCCATGTAGACCTTACAAGTCAAAATGCGTCTTATTACATTGAGAATAACCGCTACTATAGTGAACGAATGGAAGCCTGGATGCGCCGTGCACCGACGTGTGTCATGTCTAGAAACGATTCGTCGCTGAACAAACAAGCTTTTTAAATGCTACCTAACTTGTCTTTTTTATATCGCCATTTGAATATTTCCATCGTTTCAGTTAGGTTCGTGACACGACACGGCACCGGCATCACGTGAGAGATATTTATAAAAGAAAAGCGAGTATCGCCGATACAGCGTTATTTCCAATTTAATGATTGCTAATACCAAATCGAGCCTGTCAGCATGTCACACGATCGTCGTTTATTACCTTTCCGTACGGCCAAACAGTACCTATGATTGATCGCCCAGCCCATCATCATGCCTAATTCAATCACACTATTTGACTTCTGCCAAATATTCCGAGAGTTAACGTTTTACACATTTGTTGAGTGGTGTCAACAAATGTGTAAAACGTTAACCCGTACCTATCAATTACACGCGCAATATTAAAAAAATCATATTACTGTTAATGCAAACGCTTAAAAAAATAACAATAAACCACCCCTTAGCTATAAACAGGAGCTTCTGAAATGTTTAACCGCAAACACTATATAAATAAAGCCATATCGCCCGCCATAAACATTCTTGAAAAAACTGTTGAAAAAACTTTATCAACAAAGTGGCAAAGAAAAAAGTCCCCGCGATCACATGCAAATGTCGCCGCGCGACTCCACTCATTACTGCGGTATAAAACCATAACAACTCTCATTACGAGCGCAATTAAAAAAAAACTCCGTCATCCCTGCGCTCGGCGAGTGTGACGAAAACCGCTTACCCACATAGTTTAGTCTCTACAAAAAAAACACAAAACAAGGGCGCCACCGTCTTATGCAAAAAAGTTCTTATGTATTCACCCCTCGCGAATTCTTTTTTTAATGAGCACTCGTAGTTTTTTACGCAGTTGTTTTGACGGATCGCAATCTAGCCACTAATTGCTTTTTCCTCCTTGGGGTGAGAGTTTTGCCTAGCGAAATTACATTTTATTAATTGAATAATATTAATGATACTTCCTTCGGGCGATCAATCTTTAATGACGTTTTTATTCGTCGCCAGAGAGTGACGGGACGCGCCTCCCCGGAGCACTCCGAGTGGCTTTTTTTCTAACGACCACGATCGATGTTAATTACGTATCTAATGGCTCCCGTGATACACTTCCATTAATAATACGTCGGACGACATCGTCCGTCCGGCCAAGATTTAATAACTACACATCGCGCGAGATTAATAGTGCATCTGTACGGTGCGTTGTTATAAAAATGTGAGTGTACCGTAGCACTTAGGGTATGCGCTCACGCGCGCCGCTTGCATTGTAGAGGAAACATCACACACTGAGATTTGTTTGCAATAAATGACAATTGCGAGCGCCAAACCACGCCAAACCATGGAGCATAGCGCTGCGGCATAAGACTAAAATGCGCATTATCGAAGTAATGGTCCACTAATTTTAGGAATAGATAACAATGCTTTGGTTTACTCCTTAGTTTTAACAATATTATTTTCGCAGTAGAAAGCGCTGAGATACGGTGCGAGGGCATCGACGTCTACCCTGAGAACACGCTTTTATTGTGGTATCAACACCAAGGTAGAACTCAACCACCACTCATAAACTGTTTACGTACTGCGAAACAAAAGTTATTCATCTGTGAATTTTAATGTCCATGCATAAATTTTTTGGCATGCAATAAGGGTTTTTGGTAACAAAGGTAGACACGCGAATTGTATGCTAATTAACACACAGTACTCCATCTGAGTGGATTTAATCCGAAAACTCCCAGCAGCTGCCACGCGGTGGTGTCGCATGAAACGTCAAATTTTTGCCATGCCGAGCTGCTAAATAAACCTTAATTCATCCCCGAATGTATAAAACGTGGCGTATTGTTCTCGTTCGCTATTATTACTGCTCTTTATTTAAGCGTTTCATTTATTATCATAACGATTTTTTTAGCGATAGATCCGCGCGTCGGTATAATTTCTTTTGTTCCGCTTTGCTATATTGTTTCTTTTTTTGTTGTTTTTTATTGGGTTCGGTGTGTAGTGTGCGCGGGTGATTTATTCTCCCTTTCGGGTAAAACAACACCCGTGCGAGTTACGATTAGCTCCGAGACGTAATATCTAATTACTATGTGCGGGCACGTACGAGCATAACTCGTGTTTCCTTCCACCGATGTGGTTTATGGAATTGGTTGCTCATATTTCGGGAATTTCACCGTTCTTACCTAGTTTCTCACTGTCTCGCTGGATGCACGTTCCCATGTAATCTGATCCTTATTTTATTTTGTGTCTTTACTTTCAAAATTACTAAGTGAAAAAAAAATCGTAAGTGCAAGCGCGGCCTACGCAAATAGAAGACGGGTGATTTTTTTGGTCCCTTCCTCCCGGGAGACGATGGCTAATGTAGGGAATTCTAAATTCAATCAGCACAAACAAAGGACTTCTCTCGCGCAGCTAAATGACGTTTTTTAATCGGATATTATAATTAATGTTCCTTTTGTCGCGTGCTGACGTGCCCTCGCGCGAACAATAGGATTTCTAATAGGAGATATAAATATTTTTTTCTCAGAAACAAGAGGCTACCTGCGATAAAACACAGGCGACAGTCCCGTTGGAGACGAATTAAATTAGAATATTAATCAAAGGAAGTTTCGGGCTTAATGGGTCTGCTTTGAAATGAGATTGATGATGTGACTTCAATATTGAATATTGCATCCCAAACTTGCGTACGATATTACTTGACCCCTGGAGTCCATTGTGGAGCATCATGGTTCGCGAACGTTCAATAGACGTAAATTTATATGAAGCAAAGGAGCTAACCCTCTGCCCATCCGAACCCTTCCCATCTTGGGACAAAAAACAGTGATAGTTAAAATGTACGCTAGTATTTTTACTTGTGGGTATAAGGAATAAGCAATAAAAAACTGCATTATATCATGGCCCTCCCTTCATTATATGTCGCGAGGGTGGTGCGTGCGTGCGGGACGGTTGTTTATACTCGGACGCTGTTTGCGACTGTTGCAGTTTTTTGGTAATCCGCTTTTCAAAACAATATGTCATGCTTTGTAACAATAAGATGACCATTCATCAGTCACAGGACAGTGATCTCGGGTTTGGTTGACAAAGTTTCAGAACCGTTCCCTTTGCATTTTCGTATGTGATTGTTCAGATATAATTTTAAACATGGGACATTGTAGATGCTTTATTAATTTGCAATGCTATAAGTTTAACGTAAAGGCAATAAAAAAAACTGAAAACCATTGAAATATAAAATTAACAAAATGTGCACTGTTTCGTTTAATCCATCACCTTTTTTACGCAATCGATACACACCCCCGTATACCGTAACCAAACCGATACAAAATTAACGCGGATGCATGGTTAGTTAGAGATATTCAACCACGAGCGAATAAGAGAAAGCGATACATGTTGGCCTTAAGAAACAACTTTCGAACACATATTATTATGTGTAAATATAATTTGTAAAACTTAAGTTGAAAGCATTCTGATAAAACTTCCTATTCGATAACGCCGTAAAGGTCTGTATGATGACCATACAGCTAAAGTCCATTCTAAAATTAAAAAGATGAGACTTATAGAGTTCCTCCTCTCCTTAGGATAGTAATATACAAAACTTGTCTTTTTATTATTTCTAGTTTTATCTAGTAGTAGGTATATTTACATTGCACTAGTCACTCCGCCAGCTGAGCGAGCTATTTTATCGTAGCCAGTCAGTTAAGTGCCCAAAGATAGACTTATTTCCCATTGCAATTAAACGAATGCGCTTATAAATTACGCTTTGTGTCCCTCGTATTGATTCATGCCCTTTTTTCAGAAGCCATTAAAATAACGACTCTCTCGATTGTTGTCGCTGTAAATCGAACTGGCACTGATGCATTTTTTAGGTTTTTTTTTATGGATAAGTCACAATAATTTAAGGTGACAAATATTTGCGAGATTTTAAAGAAAATATAAACTGTAGTCCCACAGTGTAAATTTGTCCCGTGTGTAATTATTTATACATGTAAGGTATACAATACATGACATGTAATTGTATAATTGAACATTATTCATGCAATTAAAAGGTTATTACAAGCATTTTTTTATTTTATTTAACATAACATGTTTATATAAGTAAATAAATAATACAGTTTCTCTAAAACTTTTTAAACTTAAAAATTTTTTATCACGAAATTTCCCCGTTGCTTTGTTTTGATCTGTGATAGATATGTAGGTCCTTTTTATATGTTTGTATAACTTATAGATACATATTGTGATCCATAAGAACTTAGAACACGCATCCTTTTTATGTTTACACAGTTTAAAGGACACACACAGACAAATACCATATAGGTACATAATTTAATTTCTTTTTCCTCCGTGCCAGAATTACCTATTCGAGTGCAATGAGGTCTTATTAAGCCCAAATGCTACCATCATTTACAGCCGAGTCTAACTAAGAATACCGTTCAAAATACCTTATCATAAGAATATTACCATATAGTACATACTTCCTTTAAACTGCATCTGAAACCGATAGCGAACCGAAGTTAAACAAGCGGACATAAAACCAATAAACAATATAACATTAAATTATAGTAAAATAAATAGATATTAAGTCCGGAGCCGTATCGCCATTCCGCGCCATAAAAATAATCAAATATATTCGTTCCATCTCATTTGGCGGCGTCTTAAACGATTTCTCTCGTCCGACCTTTATTACCGAAAACATAACTCCTCATTTTCTTTTTTATCCCCTACTCACCGCCTCCCGGCTCGTGTAGGGGTAGCTACCGCATACTTTTATGTATCCTTAAGGATTTCCGCTCATCTAAACCCCCTTGAGGCATTATATACGATAGTACGACGTTGCTACTTTTTAATATAATTGCAACACCCGAACTAACACACGCAGTAACTGCCAAAGAGCATATAAAATAACTTCTCTGTCAAAATATCTTCTCTGCTATGTGATCGTATCATATTGCTTGACCTACGAGTTTTTTTTTCGATTGGACTTTTTCTGTATGGCCATACAGACCTTTACGGCGTCACCGAATAGGTGGCCTACTAGTAGATTCCACTTAGCATTACGTAGTATAAAAATATGAAGCCATACATACAATCATAGCATTCGCTCACACAACAAACAAATCTTGACACACACTTTATGTATTCGTATTCGGTATTCGTTAACAAAAGTACAAAAATAAAATAATGCCTCAATTTCACCGAAACGGTAGACAGAGATGTAGGTACACCCACTTTACACCAGTTGTGTTCGGCCATGCAGTAGGTGGTGAACTGGTGAGCCTACCCTGGTGTATAAATCAAGACCTGAAACGGGCATTTCAAGTTAGACATATCCAATACGTTGTGCCTGACTCGGGGATCAAACCCAGGACCTATTGCTTAGCAGCTGCTTTTGCAACCACTACACCAACGAGGCAGTCTCGTTTGCAAATATAGATTTAGTCTTGAAGAAATCAGAAGAGACCACGTGCGTATTCGGTATTCAGTAATGTTCCCAGTACCACTTACGGCCACGGCTCGAACATGCGCAAGGTCAATATTTTCCGTATGAAACCTCCTTGCGCTGACAGAATACATAATAACACATTGTTTCATTTGCGCGAAGTGCGTACATAAAGTGTTTTATCAGTGGGAGCGCACATATTGCGAGGGGACGGGATTTTATCCTCGTCTAATGCGGTTAATTTCCTTTTTCCTCTTTATTTATAGTAATCCCTTTATAAGGTGATTACGGAAATGTGTTTTTGTGGACGTAAAAGAGCGCAGCATGGCGCCTATACACGTAGTTCTTTGGGTGGGTAAAAAATATGGTATATGTTAAGGATAAATCTGTCTTTGCAATACTTTATGTCTAATAGGATTATTTCTAACTTGTATTTTCATTTATATGTACGAGTATAATAGGACTATTCCATTTCTGATTGGAGATGATATTGTACTGGATACGAGTAATGGAATCTATATGTATATTCGTTATCATTATATTAGCATACTACTGAGCAAAGGTATGTTATATATATTAGACTTAAAAGAGTAGGGCCTACCTATACACACCATATAATCACATCTTATTAATCAATCAAAACCTTTATTAGAAAGACAAGTTATTAAAAATACCTTTGATCACTTATCTTAGCCTAGCCTAGCCTTAACTTAAAGCCTAACTCTTACGCATGCTAGACGTTAATACAATGTTGATTAAGATTTCACTTTTTGATACTAAAACATTAACAAATACACAAGATGTCAAGTATTTTTATCTAAAGTCAATAGAATGAACAAAGAAATTCAGGTATCCTTGTTTCGGAAAACTTTTTATTTTTTAAAGACTAAAATTATACATTCGGTGCCAAAATCGCTTAGCTCTACCAGGTTCTACCAACGGAAGGAAGACACTGAAATTATACATTCAGCGCAAAAATCGCTCACGGAATGGTAAAAAGAGTCAAATTATACATTCGGCGCCAAATTTGCCTACCAATTACTTTACCTACCTACTAGCTATATAAAAAGATATGAGTACATTCGGCAACAAAATCACTTAACAATCGTGTAACCATTGAATAGCCGTGAGATCTAAGAAGTCATGCAAATGGTAAACAAATCCCCCAGTCTCCCACAGCCGAATGCAGGATGGCCGGCGGTCGACGCGTCGGGACTACATAATATGTCCTTGATACGACCACCATACATATTTATGTTATGTTAGTTAGACGGGAGCGGGCGGGCTAAATAAAAAACAACCTCAACATGTCGTCTAATTATGAGCCGATGTTCCGTACAATTTGCACACCATCGTACGATGAAGTGTAAAAATGGTTATCACGAGTAACTATACTACACTACATATAATGTATTCTGAAAGTGGCACACTAAATCTGATTTTACTTATTGCTTGCTTTCCCATCAGTAACGTGACGTATTCATCCAAATTCTAATGTCAAGGAAATGCGTTATTTGCGCATTTTTTTTAATAATTTCTGTGAATAAATCAATGTTACACACGGTAAAAGTGCACAATGTATCTGCACGGTTCAACGGCATAAGTGTTACAAATAAAACAATATAAATATTTAATAAACAGGCACGACTATTTTGGGCTTTATTAGTTCGCCAAATAAGCGTTTTGTTGGTAAAATATTAAACAGTAAATTTCTTTGTTCTAACTACAGGAAAACCGAAAGCCCCTAATTATGTAAGTATCGTAGATCAAAACACTATTATCATAAAATATGGGCATGTTCTCGCGGGAAACGTGTATTTGCATACCAAAAATACCTGCTATCAGTTTTTAAGTTTGTAGGTATAAAAAGATAATGATGACTGAATAACAAAAAAACTAGCTAAGTAGGTACAGTACAGCAGTTACAGTACAATAATAAATGTATTCCTAATTGGAAGACGCGTTGTACTCGTACCCTCTTTAAGTCCTTTCGCCGTGTTTCAAAATTAGTTCACGGATAAAAACAAACAAAAAAATCACTAAATACAGCTCGATGTTAGGTTCCGTCGCATTCTGGTCGGCGAACATTTTTATCAGTGGACGCGTCTCAATAAATCAGACGTGTACGGAACGCTTGTTCGTATTCTCGGGTCCCGTTGCGCGACATTGAGGCGAAACCTTGACCCAATGTTTGCAACTATTCTTTGTATTTTGAGCGTTTCCCGCCGCCCAAGCCGGGCCTCGCGTAGTTTCCTGATGATTCTGTTTTTAAACATTCATGTGTTTTTGAATTTCGATTTCGTCCTTTTGCGTCCTTTAGCTTGTTTTTTTTCTTCATTGTTTTGATAATAATATGCTGTTGAATATTAAAAGGTATATTTTAAAATATGCGCTTCCAACGTTTTCTTAGCTGAAGTTAAAAATTTTTACTAAATTGATTCGGTCCTCTACGTGAGCGCTGTCACATCTAATTCAACAATATCTATCCTTTGAAGTAAAAGTTGAAGGTATCTTGATTAAATTGTTCATAGAAATATTGTATACCTTCACAATAATGAATATTTGATTCGCTTAGTAGGCAAAGGAATAGAAGAATGTAATCCTATCTCATCAAAACCACTCCCCTATTCCCTTCTCTGCATATAATTGCATTTTTTCCTCTAAAAAATGCTTTCTGCCTCGAGCGCTGATTTACGCATACAAGGTGTGCAATAATAACGCTGAAAATGTTTTTGGGTACTTTGAGTTCGCCCTAAAACATACTTTAACTCACTGTAATAAGGGTCTGTTTTCTCTCACGAGTCCCAGGTTTCTTATTTACAGAAAACGTTGTGTAAAGAAACTGTTTGGGGAGTCTCACCACTCAGAACCCTCTTTTTTCGGTACAATTTTTCCAGCGCCTTCTTAATTGTATAAGAACTTTGGGGCTTAAATAAAGAATTTCAGATAAGAGCGAGCCGTATAATATTAAACTGTTGTTTTAAATATCTTTTACAAGCATTTTAGAACTCTTATGATATATTATTACAATAGAAATATGAAACTTATTCACATACACACATACACACAGTTTTTCCCTACACGCAAATGTTATTCACAATTTTTGAAAAAGACAACATTACAATTCACGCCTGTATTTTCCCGAAGGGGCAGGCAAAGGTATGGAGTACACCCACATTTCACCAGCTATGATTAGGTCCCATGTAGTGGTGAGCCTATTGCTATACACTATTAATCCAGACTCCGAACTGCTACCGGGCATTTCAAGTTAGAAATAACCTATAGTATTACTAATAATAGACCCAGGGATCGAATTCAATACTAGGCCAACGGTTGATGAATAAGACAACAAAATCTAATAAGACAATTTCTCCAACCCATCCTATTAAGCATACCTACACGTTGTTTCTGATTCGTCATATAAATCTATTCATATGAATTACTTCAGACTTCCTGCAGGACACTTCATTATTACATACCCGATACTTGCACTTGGTCTAACCACTGAACTAAGAATAATGTTAATGGTATTTTTGTACCAGAAATGAAAAGTCGCCAAGCATGTCCGAGATTTCCGCAATAAAAATCAGATTTAGATGCCTTATTCCGTACAATGACTTTCTTTAACGCAGTCGTTATTAAAAATATACCCGCTGTTCCCCTCTGAAGAAAGTTGACTCATAATACAGGCCGGCATAATTTTTCCTTTAAAACTTTTTGATTAGATAAAATAATGGGGAGGTGAGGGTAGCTCGGGGCGACGCGGCCCTGCGCCAATATCGGCTATTCTAATTGTTGTTTTCCACGATGGCTCTTTTATAATTTAAAAATATTTACCATTTGTTTGCTTTGTGGTTTGAAGGTTTTTTACAAAAATATTTCTTTGAATAAATTTCCGCAAAGCAGATCTATATCTGCTATCTACTGTAACAGCTTAGGTTTCTACTGAACCAATTTTCAGCAGATTTTTATTATTTAATAATTCTTATAAATTGGAAAATGTGTTTGTTTTTTGTCTTTTCCTGAATAAGCTTTAAGCTTTAACTTTTTATCCCGGAAAATTGCATGGTTCCAGTAAAATGGACAAAAAACTTAAATAGTTGTTGGATTTGAAATCTATATCTAATTAAGTTTCGATCAATTTTTAATCGACTATTTCGGATCATGATAGGTTGAACTACGGGTGAAGTTAGATTTGATTTGTGGTAATCTTTGGTGTATCTTGGCGTTAATAAAGGCTATACTTATTATATTTTGAACCCATTTTAGATGGCAGAGGTAAATTTGCACGTAAAACGATTTGACGCATGCGGAGCCGCGGGGAAAGCTAGTAGTTTAATAAAATAAATTATGTTACTAATGTAGATGGCTTCTACAGGCCCTATCAAAAATGATGAATCCTTCAAAGTTGATGTTAAAAGCAGTAGGATACTAAATTACTTGGGAGTATTCATTCGCCATTCCCTCCACCAATCCGCATTGGAGCAGCGTGTCGGAGTATGCTCTAGACCTCCCGCAGCTGCGTCTGTGAGGGAGACCCGTGCCCAGCAGTGGGACGTCTATGGGTCGCAGCGATTCATTCGCCACCAAAAAAAGCGTTTGTAATATACGAGTAGGTACACAACAGAATCTCTACTATAATTCGAAGTGAAACCTTTTAGTGTGCTTATTGGAATCCTGTCTAATTAATCTTGTTTGAAGTTTAGAAATCGATTACATCGACCCCTATTTTCTTTTTAAAACAGCCCTCCTGTTGAATTGGGTTCAAAAAACATCGACATATGATATTGACAACCCTTTAAAGGCTCACCCTATAGATACTATTTGTATTGATTGGATTTAATTTAGGGGTTTAGTATGTTAACAGAATGTGTCACTTTATTTCCTTCACATGGTTAAGTTACTTTTTAGGTGAATGTTCTCAAGGTGTTGATCATTATTATTTACTCTAATTAACTTATTTTATTACAGTTATAATCGTATTATATCTAATTCCATGAAGATTAACGAAGACAAGCTTAAGTTTAGAATTAAACTTTATTTAGGGACATATCGGACATTAAATATTATTTACTGCCTTTGCTTAGCCCAAAGGTTGCCTCGCAGGAAATTCTTTTAGCATGAAGTCCGTCTTTTGTATCTATATTCTTTAGGTATAGTAAAGCACATAATCAAATTAATAAATATCGTGTGATCAATCTTACTATATCTCTAGCGAAACTCAACCGAATTTTCTCGGCCGTGACAAATAGCGAAAGCATTTTTTGACAAAAGTACAATAACTCCCCAAAATCTAAAATGCCAGCGGCATTGCGAGCCTCTGTTTAGGGTTGTCCCCTTTTTTTCAATTTAAAGCGTTTGACAAGCCGCGCGTCGATAGCAGCGATGGCCTTTAGATGGCACACAATGCGAGTTTCAATAAGATTGGTTACACTACACTAAGCAATGCAATCAATCAAAATTGTGTCGGTCGAGCGACTCCGGCGCACGCTCGCCACGGTAACAGTTATAGCTTAGATAATGCAAGCCCTTTTTACCGAGGTGATTATTCTGCCATTCTGCCCACTTTACCCGCCGTCTTTTTACCGTAATCGATAATATTGTCCGTACGTAAGCACTTTGGAGTTAAAAAGTATAGTACAAGTTTTTATATTCGATGTAATAGCAAACGTAGGCCGAAAAAGTTAGTCAAAAGGTCTGGCTTATTTGCCAATAGATAATTATGCTGCTTTCTCGTGCGTTACTGGAACATGAACCAATAAAGTAAAAACATAACCAATACAAACACCGGGTTGAAATCTCAGCAGCACCCACTGACTTTAGTTATGCATAGTATGCGTCTACTGTGATGTAAAACATGTAAGCCTAAGAGTTCTTCGTCATCTTATCATCACTCGTAAATAAACAAATAAATGCACACACATTCACATCCCCTCAATAGAATTATCTATGCTGCCTGCTGCGAATACACGGAAAATAACACAGTACCATGTCCAAATCTATGATACGAGTACAAAATATTTATCTGTGAAACAAATCTATTCAATAAAATCTATTTAACTATGTATTCAATAAAATCTATTAAATAAATAAAAAAATAAAAAATTCGCCTCGGCCGGAATTCGAACCCATGATCTTCGGTTCCGCTGTCATCACCGCGCGGCGGAGTTGTCATTGGCCTCACCGACTGCTCGCGATTTACGAGTACTTCACTAACACGCTCACCTAACCTACTCATTGAATAATTAATAAAATGTTACATTTGAAATGTAGCTACTAATAGAGACTAATTATGCTTGTTTTTATGTCAGCAATAAAAACAGACATATTTAACAGCGCGTGAAATGCTCACAAAAAGCTGAACATTTTACACGATGTTTTATAATTACTCGCTTTAAACGCCCACTTATCATTAATATCTTTAACACCTCACTGACAGCCAGTAATGATACTGTAGCCTATGAATTTAATCAGAGTTTATAATCTGTAACGCCCTCCGCTTTTTCATTTTTATCTGTATTTAAATTTGTTTGTTCTATTGTTAATGTGTTAGGTGTTGAATAGTTTTGAAAGTTAAAAGACTTTAATGTCTTCATTATTTTTAATGTTTTTATACCGTACCTACCTACTATCTGTTTACACAATTTTAGCTGCAACCCACATACACAAATCTGCGGAAGGTCTCTAGAGCATACTCACGCATCACGCTGCTCCAGTGCGGATTGGTGGAGGAGTTAGTGTCGAATGTTCTCAAGCCACCCGAAGGTCTTCGACAAGGCTAAGGGACTGTTTTCACCATTGAATACAATCGGAACCGATGGCTTAACGTTCTCTCCGAAGCACGGCAGCGCCCATGAAATTTTGCCACTAGCGGTCACCCATCCACAAAACGACGGCGCCCGTCGTTGCTTAACTCTGTCCATCTCAATGAATCGACGCGAGCCATTGGGCTATGGACGCTAATTACACAATTTGATCATATGCCAATAGGAATGCCAAATTTTTATGAATATTTTAGTTTTGTCTTAAAACCAAATCAACCTTTAAGTTACTTTTTAGGACAAGTAAGTAAGTAATTTCTTCAAAACATTTTTTATAAAAAATGTAAATAAAGCAGTAAGTAGCCCTCATTAATGCTAATATAATTGGCTGTGTTTTAACATCCTCCAAACAACAAATTAGGAGATTATAAATGTATGCGTCCCGCCCACACGCGTGTTTCAGGAACATTTATACACTCTTATTTGACGAAAGATACAAAAAATATATTTGTCTTCGATTCATTCTTTTCAAAACCTTAAATTATAGTTTACAACAACAGTAGGGTAGCCTATTAAAGATTCAAAAGCCTGATAAGTGGATGCTTAGAAAGCATTCCGTAAAGTTAGCACTGTCATCTCACCTACTTACCTACTAAAAGTTAAAATTAGGGCAAATGTAGAGACTACCTTTTAATGGAAATGTATGGTTTTTGAAATTTATAATTAAACGCTTTTTTACTTGATAATGTATCACACACCTCTTGTGTCAACTACTCAACTCAACCAACCAAAGAAATTGCAGCAGCCTACTAACCACCAAAAAAACATTTAGAGCATTAAACTAATAGAATTAAAAACTCTACAAGGAATATTCAATGTTACTTTTGTTCCTAATATTGTAAAAAGTTCCGTTTGGAATGCTATCAAACTTTGGTGTTAATTTGAAACAACCATGACCTAGTACAACATTCCCATGAGTTTTCCCCTAGCTCGTTAATGGCTGCCCTAACGAAGCGCCGGTTAACCCTGCAAACACCGACATGCAAATTAACCCTTTCTCTGCCTATTTACGCAGTTTATACCGCTTTATTAAATTACCGCCTTACCCCTGCAACCCTAATAAGGGTTGAGGGATGATATCTTGTTTGTAAGGAGATTCCGAGGTTCTTAATTAATAGCTTAACCCTTCTGTGATTAGCTGTGGTTGGATGTTAATTATTATGACGGATTTAGGGAAGCTGTTTGGCAATTTAACAACCATAACTCATACCGTTTTTACGAGGGACTGCTAAATTTAAAGAGTTTTTCAATACGATGTCATTTTAATAAAATTATGTCTGTTTATTAACGATGATGACGATGCAATGCTTCAATCATCATCATCAGAAAACCCTTTTATTTGGCACTGTTGAGCCCGTGCCTCCTTGCGATTTCGAGGAGTTCGGGGTTCACACACTTTAGGGCCACCACGTGGGCTACGTGCGAAAGACTTCACATGTTCTTGTGAAAATCAATGTTAATGTATAATCTGGGCATAACCATGCCACTTTTTCATGGTGTTAAAGTATTAAAACAGCCCTGTCATAAATGAAGTACGTATTTAATTGCATAAATTCATTGCGTCCTTTATTAATACTATCCTACAACTCATTAAAGTAATTATACCGTAATTTTTTTTATTTTTAAAAAAGCTTTTTAAAACTTTTTTTTTATTTTCATGCATTGTCATCAGAACGAAATATGTGTGCCAAA
>DWTT01000498.1:0-15287 GCA_018250895.1 Carterocephalus mandan | reverse complement strand
CCTTTACAAAAACACATACTTCATAAATATATAGACATGGAAATGATAATATTTTTAATTCACAAAAGAGTAGCTTATAACTATGCCTTTGGTTGACACGAAACATTGCAACACGAACAAAACATGTTCGCCATGACTTATTACTAAATTTAGTTTGCGG
Organism: Carterocephalus mandan; assembly: GCA_018250895.1. Lineage (NCBI taxonomy): Eukaryota > Metazoa > Arthropoda > Insecta > Lepidoptera > Hesperiidae > Carterocephalus > Carterocephalus mandan. Next base: position 15,127 of record DWTT01000498.1, on the reverse strand, counting down.
GCCTGATAAAAGTGAAATTGTATATACTTAATTTTATTTAAGTTGATTTTAAGATTATTCTCTTCTAACCAATTAATATTATCACTGAGTGCTTTGTTTACAGTAATTAAGTAATTAAGTATATATATTAAAATTATTGAAACGGGGCGAAGTCATTACTTCTTTTTTATTAAAAATGTTTTTTCTTTAAGTTTGCTAGAACCCTTTGGTATTATAAACTAAATTGAATCCTAAGCGAATTTTGTGTACCTATATAGTAAGCTCTTTAATGCCTTGATAGGATAGTATTTATTGATTCATAAAAATGTACTACTCGAAACGCAAAAACCAAACATAAAAACTTAACCGATGTTTTTAAATGTTTAGATTATATAACTAAAAATAGTCTTGGAATATAAATAACTTTATTGGTGGTTGAATTTTTACCGATTTAAAAAGAAGTCAGTGGGAATAATTCATTAATGCCATTCGATTGCGGTGATTTGGTTTAGTGCTATGATCGTAGTACCTCACCGTGTCTGTGATATACATAACATTATGCCAAGTAAACTGTAGTAAATTGTGTGATGTCACGTGATACTTATAGCTTTTCGTTAAATAAATTATTTTACAATAGTACTATTCTATCAAACACATTTCAAACTCAGTTTACAATTCAGTGACATACTCGTACATGCATATGATTCATGCAAGCGTGACACAGGGGTCAGCGTTCATCGTGATCATTGCTAGGGTCGGTCAAAGTTCCGGGCGTAAATTCTTTGACCTTTAAATGTCATAAATGTAAGAATTAACACGTTTTACTATGTAAGTAAATTACTTACAATATATTTAAGTAGCTGCGGTCATATAATATTATTCCTCTTGTGCTTCGGTGAGGCTGCAGCTGAAAATACATAGCTACAATCCATTTAAGTCCCACTGGTGGGCACGGGTCTCCCCCACATACACAGCTGCAGGAGGTCTAGAACTTAACCCACCACGCTGCTCCAATGCGGATTGGTGGAGGGGTTAATGACCAACCCAATGTCTAATGTTCTCGACAAGCCTTCCACAGACTGTTTCCACCATTAACAACCGCGCCCGTCGTTACTTCACTCTTTCGATCGCATTGAATCGACGCGAGTCACTGGGCTATGGACGCAACTCTACTATGGAAAATACCCTACTATAAAATGTCATTTCCATAATATAATATATATGGAATTTGTATACGTACGTATTTACATTTTTTATCTGCCGCCGGTTCACAAAGTTGATGCTAACGAGAAGAACCGGAAAGAAAATCGCTAGTAGATAAGACAAGTAATATTTTAAGGTACTCGTAGGTATTGAGGCATATTGTAGAATCTCTCAGTTCTCCATAAAAGATTTTAATACTTTACTTATTCTTGAGTTAAGTAGGTACAGTCAATTATTTATCTTTATTTCTTGTAGTAAAGTAATGTACTTCTTCAAATGCATTTTCATGTTGCGATACCAGTGTAGGTAGACGTAGGTTTTCCTTTAAAAATCGATATGCTTTTGCGATTTTAGGTGGAAGTGGCAATATGGCCTGAAAGAGTGCATGCCCACTTCTCAGAAACGCTTTTAGGCCGCTGTGATGACAAAGAATTTCTAAACAACTTGGCTACATACATACAAGGGTCTTAGTCATAATAAATTAAGATTATGAAAAAAAATAAGCCTTCTATAGTTATTAGGTCTTCTGTCTTCTATCAAATTCTGAATTGAGTTTGAATGAAGAAGACAAAACACTATAACCATATAGTTTTAATGAAAAGTTAATGACATTTTAAATCATATTTGATCTGGTTAACTTAACCTGCTACATTCCCACTACTAAGGGCATACTATTATTTTTTTTACATTTAGTGCCATTTATGACTACATTTACAGCTTTCTGGCCTGTCTACGTACATTACATACAAACGGACGGACGGATATGACCAAACTATTTGGATAAAGTGTTTTAGCACCGTGATTATTGTATTGGTATCTTTAGCCTTTGAGCACTTGCGACCTAATTGTAAAACTAATGGTTTCTTATTGACAATGGAAACCTCCCACCTACGTAGGCTGTTACCGATAGTTCATTTTGCATGCTCTCAAGTGAAGCTTCCGTCTGAAGTATTCTTAGGGCAATCTATTTCTAGCGCCTTTGGCGTCTCGATTTCAAGGGTGTGCTTGCCAAGGCAAGGCACGAGGTGCTCCAGACTCCGTAAAACTTAGGTACCTTTTGATTCTGTATGTAATATCTTTTACAAATATCATTAAGTAAAAAGATTCTGGACCCGTGATACCGCACGTGTAGATATAAACTATATGAAACGTTAGGACCTTGATTAACGTCCCACTGTTGGGCACGGATCTCTCCCACAGGTCCGGGAGGTCAAGAGCATACTCCACCACGCTGCTCCAATGTGGATTGGAGGGTTAAGCGGCCAACCCAGTGTCGAATGTTCTCGAAGGTCATCGACAAGGCATTACGATTCTTCGTACCATTGAAAATATCCGAGATTGACTGCTTCAGGTGCCCCTCCGAATAACCATAGCGCCCATGAATTTTGGCCACTAGCGGTCACACATCCACTAGCTGACCGCGCCCGTCGTTGCTTAACTGGCTCGATCACGTCGAACTATACAATGCAATAGGTCTAGAATACTTTCTATTGCCGTATATATTCCGTCGCTGGTTATTGTTGCCTTGTATTGGTTTCGTATGGTTTTCCAATATTCCTCTGATTTCTCTTTTATTTCTATGTATGCCGTATGCCGAGGGAGGATCCTTCAAAATGGTATCGAATTCTGTATTGTAATTGACTTTTTGCCACGCCACATTTATAATAATAAATAGAGTCGACAATAATGCCACCATACATGTGGTTGTCTTATTCAAATTCATTGCCTGTCATACATAATAGCACGATCACAACGACTACGTTGTCATACAGAGATCAGATAGGAGACAGGTGCACAGCAAAGCAGCAAAGAGCCAATTGCGCCTTAACTCTTGTTCCAAAACAAAATTCTTTTTTTAGCCTGGAATCAAATTATAATAGCTTGTAACAGTAGATACATTATGGTAGACTGTGATCAACCATAACCACGCTGATTTTATCCGAAGGTCACTCGAAATCAAACCTCCTGATCAAAATATGTTGTATATTTAACCCACCATAGAGTATTCTGTTCTCCATAATCAACTCATCATTACACATAATTAGAATAGTTTTGTCAAGGACGTCATTCTATGTGCAAATAAGTTGGCTCTTCTTATTTGTGTGTTACGTGTAGTTAAAACTACATAGTGGGTTTTATTTGTAAACACAGTCTAGGTCACGGTTTAGTTCGCACATATATTTTGTTGCCTACCGGGTTTCTTATTTATGTCGTCGAGATGGTTATTTATACGCTTGTCGTATGTGAGTTATATTTAAACAACGTGAGTTACCTGCATCGTTACGTATTAAATTCGCAAACTCAATTAAGCAACGAGTTATTTTGTTAACGTAGTTATACACGTTCCAATTATCGGTTTCCGATGGACTTACCTTTATGCTTGTGACTGTGTTTCGAATATTCCTGGAGGTAGTATTCAAAATTATTTAGTCATGTAGTTGTCTTATATAACTGTGTATTGTCTATCTTTGGTTTGAAGTTATTTTAGTTCAACCGGACTGGATGGTTCCTAGTCAAAATGGAATCTGGACAATTAAAATTCAAATGTTATTTTGCTAAAAGCAAAATAACATTTGCACATGGAAAGAACTATAGCACGCGTGTTTAGTGATAAGTACATGAGTTGTAACAGTAAAAGTGCCTTTCATAAATTGCAAGTACTATAATGCATAAACAAGATTCCGAACAAGTTGTCAAGGCAAACATAACGTTTTAAAGGAATTGTGTAGTACATAGGTATTTGAATGTGCTACATTTCATAATTAAAGCATCTACTCATCTACATACATAGTCTCATTTAAATTCAAACCTATTTATTGTGATATTGATTGATATTTTAATTATTAACTGATAAAATTTAAACTTTTAGCTCAGAATTGTCCAAATTTCATATTGACTAGGAACCATCCAGTGCTACAACCCATAGACGTCCGACTGTTGGACCCGGGACCCGGGTCTCCTACACGGCCGCGGAGGTCTAGATTACTAAAACCATATTTTGCTGTTTACTTATTTAGTTCTTTTTTAAATTTGGTATTTGTATTTACTGATATGTTCAGATTCTCGCTGGCGAGCCTAATCTTTATTCAAAATTGTTATACAATACAACCATTATATTTTTGCATGTCATTTATCATGAGTTTTTTAGTAGGTATCTAAGTGTAGACAAATTGAGGTGAACCGACAACGTGTATAGTATAGCCATAGAGGTAGAGGATGGACAAAGTCCTTTAAAGGTAACCTCATTATAGATACATAAACCTCGTGAATACCTACTGTTCAGCTTAACCCTTTAACACCCGAGCAATTTGCTTGAGGCAGTGTAATTTGATTCAGCGCGCTATTACCGCCTGATGCCATAATAGCTATTTAAATTACTAGACATCCGCTAAAACAACGCAACGTAACTATAGATATAGATGGTTTAACGACCCATTAATGGCACAGTGCTGAGATCGATCAGTCTAATCAAGTCTCCAACTATTCTGATATACTGACCGTACTCGGTCAGAAGATGCAGAGAAACTGTCTTAGAAAACAAACCCTCTTTTTTATGAAACCAAATTTAACAAACATTTTTTTTGGGTAAGCGTGAGTTGAGTGAATGAAATTGACCAAACATTTTTTTGTCTGTTTGAGCGTGGTGGAGTATGCTCTAGACCTCCCGCAGCTGTGTCTGTGGGGGACCACTTACCACCAGGAGACCCGTGCCCACCAGTGGGGCGTCTATGGGTCACAGCGAGCAGCGATATTTCCGTAATATACAAAATGTTTATTGTGCGCGACGATCTTAGTTTCAAATCTGATATTACTACGGTGTTGCTTTAGGAAACCACTTACCACCAGGTGATCCATCTGCTTGTTCGTTAGGTTATATTTAAAAAAACTATAAGATGTCAATTGTTGTTTTTTTATTTCCAGCACCAGTTCCCGGCGATGCAGGACCTGAAGCTAGGCGGAATGCTGTACCTCGTGGGCGTGTTCTTCTTCAAGTCGGACGGCCGCATCCCCTTCGCGCACGCCATTTGGCACGTGTTCGTAGCCCTCGCTGCATCCGTTCACTACCTGGCCATCCTGCGACACCTCTTCCCCGAACTAAAAACTTAATGAAGACTGCCATTCCACCTTTAAATCTCTTTTCAGAGCTCTCTAGGCTATTTTTGTATCTCGTTCCTATACAACGTGTCCGCAAATCTAATAATTCACTTACTGCCGGCCCGCAGATGTCTAATGACAATTGAATCTTCCACCGTCGTTCGCGATTGCGACGGGCGACTCTTCTCGCAGCCGGAGGCACTCGATGACAAAGGCGTTCTATTATTGAATTTATGGTACCTTAGTATATAATTGTAATTTTACAATACGTATCTCGTTCAGTTCGAAATCTTGCTGTGATGTTTTTAATTCCACTATTCGGATGATTAAGTCAGGATTTAGAATGCAGTCTCACTAGATGTCTTGTCTTGTCTCCTAGAGATTTGATCTGAACGTTTTTCCCTATTCTAGGTGTTAGATTAATATAGTCATTTCCAACTGAATTATAATAGTAAACGTACCTAATCGTAATCTGTTACCGTATCCTGTACGCATATCTGTTTTGGATTTATGACTCGTTTGATATACTCGTGAGTGACTTTCAAGCCTTTTTAATATATTTTTGTAACTTAGTCGTTAATAGAACTACCTGCATATTTAACTTTTTGCTTTATTTTAGTGAAGTAGAATGTAATTTTTGGGTAATATTTTCACAATTGTGTACAATTAGAACAGTTTAAAATTTTACGATAACATTACAATCCATAGAGGCGTGTTAAAATTCATAGTTGACCTGGCGCATATAGCCAGATAGAAGTGGATGATTGAAACGTGTGTATATTTTGTAATATATTGTTGAATCTTATTGTACTATTGTTGTAGACTTCGTAGTCGTATCTCAGAATCTCGAGACCAATCCAACCCTTTTTAGAGAATTTAATGTGTATTGAGGGTTTTTAGAAACTTTTATATCTACTTATACGAATCCAGTTTTTCAGCGAGATATTTTATACACCTCATGTGAATTTTTCCTTAGATTAATTCCTCATTATATGGATGTACCTATGTCTTAGTATAAATACTTATTATCTCGCGTTTTTACCATAACGATTATGAAACTCATATTGATTGAATATATTCAAAGTTATATTGTCTTTATTTATTTTTATATTTTAATTTTTTTGTTTTAGACTTGCCGTTTAGTGTTTGAATATATTTAATTTTATTGATTGCTCCTTGGTTCTATTAGTTAGAATTTAGTAGTTTTTAATGCTCTGCGATCTGTGGTTAGGAGTGTTCAGAGTTGTTTTGATACTCTCGTAGTTTGTATTGAATAATTATGTTTTAAATAATTGAGGTAAACCTAAGCATTGAGCTGTTAAGGAATAATACTTCAGCTCAGACTAATTTATTTTGCCAGAATGTTTCGTCGTTTGCATACGCATATAAGGTAAAATTACATTTACCTATTTCCTAGAATAAACAACAAACGTCGTTAATAATTTAATTACTTTTTGTAAGTACGAGTGACTTCAAAATTCCTTTATAGAAATAGTAATAATTTCAATTTTTTTATATGAGTATGCGGAATGATGTTTTATAACGTAAAGGATATGATGAGAAATAATTGATAATACGTTCAAACGAATATTTCCTCCCAGTATAGGTTGTAATAGGTAGGTTTTAATCAGACTTGCCGAAATCTAACTAGAGATATTCTAGTCAGATAGATTAATTTTGATATGTTTGTTCAACAGGCGACAAAAATACTGTTACGAGTAAATCTCAAAATTCATTGACTTCAAATTATAGATTAAATAGGTAAGGTAAGATGACAATTCATTTGCATTACTCGAATTTCAAATATACTTGATCGTTTGATCTTCCATTGATATAATCAAGTGTTAAGTGTCATGAGCATTGTTCTGTCGTGTTCACAGAGTACATTTTATATAACTGAAAGTCGTGTTGTGGTAGTGTGACAATCGGAACTTCTGTAACTGGGCCGCGGTGACATCGCCGGACGTATGTAGGCCACTTGAATATTTATACCCAGAGCTTACCAGTCTTCGTATTTTCTTTTGAATCTCATTATAATATGTTACGCAATACCTGAACTACCTTTTCACTGCCATGCCTAAAATGCAATTTGTTCAACTTCTACACAGCGCATCATATTATAACGACTTGTCGTCATTTGTCAGGACGAATGGACGAACGCAAACTTCCAGTTTTTGGTTGGAGCTAATGCGCCCTTTAGAAATTCAAATCACTTTTTTAGATTTCAGAGGGCTCAAACTCTGAAACTAAGCGTTCTAATAAGACCAGCAATAGGATGTTAGATTTATGTCCCAAAGCCAGCTGAAGTGTTGTGTTACGTCATCTGTATAATATCAATATTCCAGATGCAGTCCCATCGACTCGACTTTTTCTAGTCATAAATTTGCTACAATTTATAGCAAGTTATAGTAATGAATTATCTATGCGCACGTAATTGTATTGAGATCATTATTTTAAGGTTTATTTAGTTTTGTTTAGTTGGCACATCAACCTTATCGGTTAGCCAAGGTTGTCACAGGGTATACCTAATTGATGCAAGCGAGTAGTGGTTGCAGAAAATTTTGTGAAATTAATGGTATTTAACGTTCGATTTTGTAAACAACCACGACGACGCGTTATGTTTTAACAGTGACGAGAACTATTTGTATATTAGCATGAAATATATTCGTGAAACCAAGATTTAATTGGGTAAGGGAAATATTTATTAAATAATAAAAATATTTTAATCTAAAGGATTTCAATCCTCTTGACTGTATATGAATGTGTAGGCGTGTATGCAATAATAATGCTGTTAATCTGGTAATGGACTAATGGTAACTTACTCTGTAGGTAAGAAATATAGCAATGTCTCAACCTTCCAGTTTCCAATAACTTCCACAATTAATCTAAGGTATTTTGTGTACTTTAATTCTGTAATAATAACATTCTAACATTGATTTAATAATAAGGCAATGTATGCAAACAATTTTATCGTTAATTTATTATATGCATTTAACAGGACGAACTTTCAAGATATGCAAGAAATTGACAAACATATTTGGACTCGATTGCTAATATTGTCAGAAGTCTTCCAAAGTCTATGGTAGGTAGGTAATGCTGTTGAAGAATTAATGCTTTATAACGGATGTACATTCCCCTATTCAGATTAGAGAAGGAAATGCCCCTATAGTCGTCCTTCAGTTATTTTATTGACTGAAATTTTTTTTTTTAATATGGTTAATTAAAATATATTTTATTTTTACTGTCAAATATTTTTTATGGTAGGTACATGTTTTAAATGCATTTTCTATTTCAAAATTGTCAAATTTTCCAATTATTGCGAAATATTAAATATCAATATGTAAGTTTTAAATTTTTAACTACCTATTGTGAAATGTGAACGTACTGATTCTAAGTGTGTAGTGCGAAGGTGCGAATCAAAGATTAGAAATTCATAGATATTACAGATACCTAGATAATATTATTCATCTACCTACCTTCTTTAAATAATTCCAATTCAAATATTCTTAAAATATACCATTGAGCTAGGAATTGCAATGTCTGCAGATCTACCTACGTACCTACTGATTACTGACATGTATTAAACAGTATATAATGTGTAATGTATGGAATTACCTTTTTATAAAGGTATATATTTTATTATTGTGCTACTTAGATATTATATAATACAATAGTGGTATATAAGTACTTCGTCTATTTTAAATGAAAGATTATTAGATAAACTACCTAATGTGAGTTATGATGGTCTTCTCATCAGTTTTAGCTTAAACGCTCTTAAAAAGAATTAGAAAATTCATGTTCAATTAAACGTTTAATTTCTTTCATCATTGTTGGATCTTATCTTATGCCTACTATTAAAATACTGTTGTGCAATGGGCATGTGTAACTTGAATTCGGATTCCCTTTCTCGCTCAGTCATTATAAAAAATCTATAAGTAGATGAAGAATCATTTTTTTTTTGTTAAAATTATATGTAGGTACGTAACTATATACTTATTATAAGTCATACATAATATTATATACTATTGTGGTTGAAATTCTATACTTATTTTCTATAAGAAAAAAATGTCGTAAAAGCTTAAGGTAATCTGTAAGGTGTAATTTGGTAAAGGTACACTTATTGCCTATTTTTTTTTTATGTAGACTTGTAGACAGTGATGTTTAAATGTGTGTATTAAACTTATTGGAAATGTCAGTTTCCCACCAATTTTAATTTCAGTTCTTGAAGGATGACTGTAAAAGTGTTTCATAAATGTTACCTTTCTTATTGGACCTTGGTATAGTTTTGTAGAGGTTTTTGGGAAGTCAATAAAAGTTTTACAATTCAAATCGCAGTTTTATTTATTCAAGCCTTGTAAAAATTATATGTTCCAAATGAACATTCAAATTTTTATTGAGTTGTCTTATTGGGAAAAAAAATTAGTATAAAAAGTGTTAGTGATTAGTGTATGTAGTAATATATCATTTATAAAAAAATTATTCACATTTTAGATACTGTTTTAATGCCTAAAAGATTCAGACACTTTTCCATTACTCTGGCAGTTATTTCACATAACATTAAACGCTTATAAAATATTTTGACAATATTTCCACTTTTATCTTTTTCTACACAGTAACATTTGTCGTAGAACTCTGAGAAGGCTGTAGAAACTTCATACAAATATTCACATAAACTATGCAAATATAGATCTCCAGCTACTTTGAGGATTACTTCAGGGAACTTGAGGAGAACTTTACCTAGTTTCAACTCAGCGTCATGAGAGAGATCTACCCCTGATTGCTTAGCTTCTTCTAATAATTTATCTAAAGAAACCTGTGCAGTTCTTCCTATAGACCTAATGCGAGTTAATGCATACAACAAGTACACAGCTGTGTTCCCTCGGTCATCCAACATTTTGTCAAATGAAAAGACATACTCATTAATTCTGTTATGGCAAAGGTCTGCATATTTAATACAGCCGTAAGCTATAGCTTCTTGTGCTTCCTTCAATTCTTGAGGAGTAAGGATTCTATCACGACCCTTTTCCACCAGCTTATCCATAGCTCTTTTAAGTCCTTCATCTAGAAGATAACTTAGTTTTATAGTATCCCCAGACCTGCTTTTAAATTTTTTCTTGTCTTCACCCAACACTACTCCAAAACCAACATGCTCTACAATTTTCTGATCTTCCTTAATGATACCAGCTCTCTTGGCACAAGCTTCCATTATCATAAAATGTGTGTATTGGCCAGCATCGGTGACATAAATGACCCGCTCTGCTTTTTCCTCCTCAATCCTTTGTTTGATTGTAGCCATATCTGAGGTATCATAAGTGTATCCTCCATCAGATTTCACAACTGTCAGGGGTATCCTATCATGTGTGTCGGCATTTCCCCACATTATCAACCTTCCTTCATCTTCTTCTAGAAGACCTTTGTCTTTTAGTTCTTGAACAATAACATTCATTCTGCTGTGGTAAAATGATTCACCTCTGTCAATTATTTTGATATCTAGGCGGTCATATATTTTTTGAAAGTCTTGCCGAGATACATCACAGATAAGTTTCCAAGCTGCTAAGTAGTCAGGATGGCCAGACTGAAGCTCCACAACACAAGCGTAAGCTCGCTTTTTGAATGCCTCATCTTCGTCAAAACGCTGCTTTGATTCCCTATAAAATGCTTGAAGATCAGAAATGGGGGGAGCTTGTGTTTTAAAATTCGGGAACTTGTCCTGCATATGAGCAATAAGCATTCCAAACTGTGTACCCCAGTCACCAAGATGGTTGATACGTAGAACATCATGGTTCAAGAATTCCAAAATACGGCATATACTGTCACCAATAATTGTTGATCTCAAATGGCCTACATGCATTTCTTTAGCTATATTTGGTGATGAGAAATCTACTAATATTCTTTGCCTTTTAGTCTGAGGAGGTTTGACCCCATGAAGAAGTATACTGTTGAGTACATGTTCAGCAAACTTTTTACTAAGGTATATGTTCAGGAAACCAGCTCCCGCTACTTCGATCTTTTCTATCAAAGGAGATGTTGGAGTCTTGTTGAGGATGTTGTTAGCAACCTCCCTAGGATTTGTTTTGATGTTCTTGGCCTTTAAGAGTTGCGATATAGACATTGCTGAGTTACACTGGTAGTCTCCAAACTTAGAATTACTGCCAGATAGAGTAATAGCTATTGGTGGGTTTTCTAAGTCAGGGTAAGCAGATACAATAGCCACTTCAAATATATTGCTAAGTTCGTCGAGAACAGATATATTACCCTCTACGGAACTAAGGTCTGATATTAAAATGGGTACTTTCCTAGGTTCATTCTTGGACACCTGGTTAGAACATTCCGCTTTGATGGCATTTTCAAGCACAACCAAGCGATGCTTTAACTTTTCATTTTCAGAAAGTAGCTCATCAAGCCGTGGATCACCAGCGTAACTAAGATCGCCTTTGGATAGTTTATCAAGCTCATCTTCGATCGCTTTAACCTCCTTTTCAGCCCGGGTGGTCCTTTCTTCTAAAGATTTTTCGTTCATATTTAATGCTTCAATTAACTCATGAAATAAAATGTACACGAGTGTGAATCCGACTTCATGTGACCGTCGTCGTCGTTCGTTTCGAAAAATCGTTTGAAAAACAATTTTATTTTTTAGTTACCAGCTAGAGCTCTCATAGATTTATAGGTTATAACAATGCATGCAACCGGGGATGATCGATCGACAGCAGTGTCATGTCATCATCCGTCAACGTCATCTCGAGTAAAATATTGTATCGTTCTGAAACGACTATAAATAAAAGCCTACGGTCTACTGGGGTCTACGGGTCTTTTGGATTCCATTGATACCCATCAAATCCAATAATCCAAAAGTTACCCAGAGCACCAAATATTTACTATAAATAATCAGGGTACATACTTATACATCATCACAAAACATACCCAGGAATTGCCCGCTGTCCACCTCCGTGGTTCAGCACGAGACTTTCTTGCCCTTGATCCACCTCAGGTCACTAAATTGGACCATGCGCGATATTTCAACCTCAGCCTGATGACAACATCCCATAGCATCTTTTAACCCTATAAAAGGCAAGCCTCGAAAATGTATGGCGTCTGTAATCAATCAACAAGCAACACATTATGGCTCATATTAGTAACAAAAATGAATAAGAAATAACGTTTTGCAAAACAACGTGGACATACAAAAGGCTACAAGCATAATAACCGGTCTGAACATTGCCGTATACAACAACAGGTAATTTGTAACGATTTTGTAAAGTAATGTTTTTTTTTTTCAATATTTCTCTTCATATTTTTAAATTATGATGATTTGTTACTATTAATATTAATCTTATTATCAGTCACGTTAGGTCTTCCCCATGCAGACGCAGCGTCTTCTTCGACATGTTTTTCAGTATATAACAAAGTACTCTGTGGACATGTTACGCGTCAGATTTGATTTTTGTCTATGATTGTGTCACCATGGCTACCAAGGTCAAACAAATAGCGCCAATTATATGTTTCAAAAGTTCCAAGTGAAAATACCTGTTTTATTAATTTAAATCCAAGACGAATATTTACATTTTTTTAACATAATAAAAAACTGGGCCTATGAATAGTCAGTGTCAGATAAAAACATATTGGCGGGTCTATACATAAATTAAAAATTGATGAGTATAGAATCCTCAAATCAAAAGTAGTATTGATATTTAATTCTCATGGCTAGAGCATGGCACATAACGAAAATGGTTTCGGATATGCGGACAATGAAAAAGAAACACCGATCTGGCTCGAAGAGCTTACCAAGTAAGTACCTACCTACTCGCTGCGACCTACAGACGTCCCACTGCTTTGCTCGGGTCTCCCCCACAGATACAGCTGCTGAAAGTCTAGAGCATACTCCACCACGCTACTCAAATGCGGATTGTTGGAGGAGTTAGTGACCAACCCAGTGTCGAATGTTCTCAAGCCACCCGAAGGTCTTCGACAAGGCTTAACGACTGTTTCCACCATTGAAAACAACCGGGACCAACGGCTTCACGTGCCCTCCGAAGCACGGTAGCGTCCATGAAATTTTGCCACTAGCGTTCACCCATCCATAAACCGACCGCGCCCGTCGCTGCTTAACTCTTTCGATCACATTGAATCGACGCGAGCCATTGGGCTATGGACGCTAATAAGTGCTAGGTACCTACGTACTCACTATCATTATATTTGTTTATTGTTCAATGACTTTCAAATGTCTAGTCCTTCATATCGATGGTATTAATGTAGATGAACAAAGGTAGCCGACATAGCTCGACGAGTTACTGAACTGAAGTGGCAATGGGCAGGCCACGTCGCTCGATGTACTGATAACTGATGGATAATGAAAGTCCTTGAGTGGAGACCACGGCTCGGAAAACGAAGTATTGGCCGCCCTCTGACGAGGTGGACTGATGACCTGAAGAAGACAGCGGGAAACCGGTGGGATTGAGGTCTATGTCCAGCCGTGGACCTTGAAAGGCTAATGGTTGGATGGATGGATGGATTTTTGACATATTATATTATTACATAACCATGATATTGCTTGTAGTTAGTTTAATATCTACGATCGTAATGAAGCCAGTCATAAAGATTAATTAAGATGTAGCAAGGACGTTGTCTTGTTTATAACAAACTACGACAATCGTTATCTTTTTTTCAATATTTTTTTATATTTCAGGGAGATGAAAGAAACACACATAGCAAATAGTAGCAGTGATGCATCTCCAACATACCGAATGCCGAAACAGAAGTATGGATATTCAAAAAATGAAAATCACAAGTATGTAATAGAATAGTTCCTTGCTATGGCGTTGTTATTTACAACAAAGGATATTGGAATGGTGCTGGGAAAACGAATTAATTCCCAATCTGCAGTACGAGGCGGGTACTAACCCTGCTTGGACCTTCGTAAATGAGAGATATAAGGGATGTATCCGTCATCAAAAGGCCTCAATAAATTGTTTATAGTGAGACGAAATACACAATGTAGTCATACTGTAGTGGGTACATTTTGAACAGCCTGCCTCTTGTTGATAAAGGTCCATTTCTATTTAGGTTAAGAAATCCAAAACATAATTGATATAACCATATTTTTCTGTAGTAGGAAGTCTGAAAGAGATAAGCCTTTTCTAAGAAACGGAGAAAGATATTATCTCGTTCAGGGTAGGCGTCGCATCGGCGTCCCCTTTGATGTTGTCCGTCTGACGACGTTGCTGACTTATTATGAGGTGGTCTCAGTTTTGTAGCCTTAGCCCAATGACTCGTTCGGATGGCTCGAAAACATTCGATTCTGGGTTGGCCACTAACCCCTCCACGAATCCGCATTTCAGCAGCGTGGTGAAGTATCCACCTGCAGCTGTGTCTGTGGGGAAGCACGTGCCTCGCCTCGAGGTCTGTGACAACCCAAAGCTAGCTCCGGTCTGTTTAGCTCCCTAGAGTCTGCTTTATCGTTAGGCTTAATTGATATTCCTTTTAGATTGGCTCGGAGGACTTCGCTAGATACGTCGATGGATTTGCTTTTGAAGCCGAACGCGCATTCGACCGCACACTCTGCCGGCACGCTGCGCAGAGGCAACGGTAAATACCACCATCATATAATTCAATACTCATACTTCATTGTAGTTGTATTCTTTATTATCCGCTCAACAAGCTGATATCCCATAACCATTTTCCCCGAAGGGGTAGGCAGTAAGTGTGCAGTAAACCCACTTTTCGTGTAGTCCCATATAATAGGCGGTGAGCCTATTATCAAGACTCAGAGCTGCTACCGCGCATTTCAAGTTAGAACAACCCAATAGTTGTTGCCCGACCTGGGGATCGAACCTAGAAGCTCTAGCTAATATAC
>DWTT01000497.1:0-15299 GCA_018250895.1 Carterocephalus mandan | reverse complement strand
CTCGAATATTAAATAAACAGTTATTAACCAGCATTCATGCCTTTCACTCGCCTCCTAAACAACACCTTATTAGACTGCATTGGAGCAGCGTGGTGGAGTATGCTCAAGACCTGCAGATTTGTCTGTAGGGGAGACTCGTGTCCAGCAGTGGGACGCTATGGCTGTCTTCGGAGGATTTAAACATCGTATAAGGAGTACCTACTGATAAAACGGGATAGATCTTGTTTCCTTTACCTTCTTCTTAGCAGCAGTAAGTTAAGCGAGATTAAATAGTTGTCTTAACTTTTAGCGAGCCGCTTCAACCTATCAGCTTCACGCATGGGTATCTCATCATATCATCATCATCATCAGGCTTTATTAGTCCACTGCTGGACATAGGCCTCTCCTAAACGACGCCACTCCGACCGGTCCTGTGCCATCTGAATCCAGCGGTTTCCCGCTGCCTTCTTCAGGTCGTCCGTCCACTCTCATCATCTCTCTCATCATCAATCTCATCTTAAGTGAGAAAAAAGCAGCTCCAGAGTGTGAGTCAATTTGAGAAGTGACACTCGCTCGCTGTTCGATAGGGCAACAGAGTAATAAAATCTTCGTGGCTAAGAATAAGTGCTCTTTATCCTGTTCTGTTCCAGCTTTGCAATAGGAACAGAGCGACTAAATGTCAAAACTATTCCTGCCAGTGCGTGGCCCTCGCCTGATGCCTAACAGCCCCAATAAAGGTTTTGTGCATCTAGTGAGTGAGTGGGAAATATCATAACGGGAAAACCTATTATCATCATAATTGAAAAATACTAGTTTTTTAATTTGTACGTAAATGTAATTCAGTATCACTGGTTTCGAAATTTGGTTTGGTTGAATTTCTTATTAAAAAAAAAAAACAAAAAAAAACGGAATTATCCAAAATACTTTCGTAACCAAAGTAAATATCATTACAATTACATTACAAACCATTACATTACATTTAAATTTTGAAGTCACTCAATGCAATAGTTAAATCTGAACTATGTATGTACTATGTATGGTACCATTTATCCAAATAATCAAAGTTCAACATATTCCAAGCCGCCATAATTCTATAAATCAACTGAAACATATTTGTAAGACAAGTTTGCAAACATTGCGGACAAGCTCCTAAACGATTTGTTTGTAGAGATATATTTTTTCTAGGAAATCTCGAAATAGGCGCACCAGATTTTACTCTGTCTTGATTTGTAACTGGGACTGTTCTTTGAATCACATCCAATGAGATATATAATATTACACAAAAGACTGTTAATTTACTTGTACAATTTACTCAAAACAAAACGCATGAGATGGCTTGACTTTTAAACGCTCTTTTATCTCGTTGAATGTAGACGTCATATTTGCACTCGTACCGCGCTCGTACCTCGACCGTCGCCTTTTGCCGCCAAAAACTAATTGGCATATGTCAAAATTACTCTTCCGCACCCTTTCACTCGTATGTATTTCTAAAAATGGATGATTCAAAAAGATTAAACGAGCGGAAACTGAAAATTATGTTCGGAGCACGCTGAAATAATAATTTCATGATTTTCATTATTATGGTATTCCGAAACACCGTGATTATTCTTTCAATATACTCGTAATATGGAAGCAAAGCTAAGCTTCAACCTACAGGCTTCCGTCTGTTGGGCACGGAAGCACCCTTCAAATTTTGCGGTTCCCCATCCACATACCGACCGCGCCCGACGTTGTTTACCTCGGTCGATTACGTATAATCGAAGCTAGCCCTGTCGCTATGAAAGCTTTAGTATGTGTAAGAATACTACCATTAACAATAATTACAACCCAATAAGTAGGAATTAATTTTATAGAAAGCAAACAAATTGGAATATAAAAAAAGTCCAAAACATTTTAATGTGTACGTCGTGTTAATAAACTTAAATGAACTCATTCTGAGATTCTTCAAACTTCAACAAAAACACTATAACAAAGCACCTTTTCAAGATGTCAATTACTGTAACACCTTCCAAAATTCTTTGAACAACCAAGTGATTCACTGGTTTATTCATAAATTTAAGAGATAACTACTGCTCGCCCGATGTATTAATGATTTTTATGAGTCCTAGCATATTCTCTGAATTTGAAAAGTCATAAATTTTTTCACGCAGCATATCAGCAGTCATCCCAGTTTTCCTGTTGTTATGGAAAATTTGGAAGACACTTTGATTTTTATTCTACGTACGTACGTTTAAAATGCAAATGCAAGATTTGCTAGAAACAAAAATAAACAGTTTATTTTTTTACGGAAACAGATGTCAACAGTCACTTTGAACATTGAGTGGTGATTTTCCAAACAGTGCGCAGTGGGGTGTATCATCAATATATTTCCACCTGTTCTACTTTTCAAATCAAATTCACAGGAACATTAAAATTTATTTTCGAATATTTCCGAGTTAAAATACAACATAAAATGGCCTCCGGTACCTACATCACGTCTCAAAATGGAGTCTTATTTCACTATTTAAGTCCTCATTGTTACTGTAAACGTATTTAAAAAAATCAATCTCTTTATACGTTGCGGAAATGAGGAAGAAATGACAAACAAAATTTAATTTGTTTGAACCTTTTCGTATTTTGCAAGAAACATTTCAGTTTATATAATTGTCAGTTTTTTTTTCAAAAGTAGAAAACAAGCGTTTCGAATCATTCTTTTGTTTCAAAGTGTCTGCCAATCACAGTACCTACTGCATCTGAGCCTATTGTCATACACCAGACACAGGCTTTAAGCTTTTAATGGGGAATTTTAAATTATAATCCCAAAAACACTGACTTACCCAGGAATCGAACCCACCTGTAGCTTAGCAGTCATTCTTAAGACCTATAGAACAATGAAGAATGCTTGGCGTAGTCTTAGTAAGTAGTCGTTTACATCCGGCAGGGGAAAACCGACGGGCTTAGTTTTCTGAAGAAAATTGAAACAAAAAATATATTCTTAATTGTTTATTTACAAAAGATCTATTCGGTTGACCTTCACGATAATTTAGAATATGTTTAAAAATAATATTAGCATGAGCACCTATCACAAAACTGTGAATTAAGGGTTTTATATGTAAAATTTTCGTCTTTGTTTACTCGTACAAGTGTTTCATAACTGAGCTCTAAATAAATTATTTTACGCATTTAAATTACAACCCACTCTTTTCGGTTCAAACATATTATGTTTGAAAATAAACCAGCAAATAAAACCACAAAAACTACTGGACCGATTTCAAAAATTCTATCACCATTAATAAGCTGCATCTTCACTGAGTGACATAGGCTATATAATATTACTAAATGTAAACGAAACTATTGTTATCTCTAATTCCACGCTAGTGAAGCTGCGGGCGTCCACTAGTACCTACCTAATATATAAAATATTCGGGGTAGAATATAAATACTGGAACTGTTGTTTAAATGGCTATACAGCTGCTAATTTAACCTTTGAACTACTAACTAGTTCCCGGATAAAACAGGTAAATCCGCAAATAAATAGAACATAAATAAATCGCGGCACCACGCTCGCTTAACTTTGAAGGTCTGTGGTCGCGTTCACAAATAACCGCGCGTCCCGAGGTTATCTGTTAACGCTTGTCACAGACTACTAGAAACGATTGCTGTCTCGTCACGATGCTTCGAGAAAGTTAATTTCATTGCTCTTTTAACGTTACACGAAAATATTAGATCTGTCGTCACGATAACATATTATTATAATAGACACAGGTCTAGTATATAGGTTATATTTCTATAGGTTATATTTTAATTACCTATCCGCAATCAATCTATACAGCACTGCAGTAGGTAAGTCTGACTAGGTAAGAAGTCAGCCTTTCAAATTTATAATTGGCGCTCACTGCACCAATAACAGCATTTTTTTTCTTCAATATTAGTGGCATTCGAGATTTTTTTACGACTGGGAAACCTTTAAAGTTTTAATCGTGGGAGCTACGCCTGGTTATGTGAATTTTCACTCACTAAAACCCCCTCGGTGGCCTTCCTCGGCACTTGTGGAGGGCTCCGGGATTTCTGTTAGAGTCCGGTGCCCTCCAGCGCTGTGCCCATGATAGGCTCGTCGTCCAAAGACGTCGACACCCGTCTAAAACGTGTGCAGCCACACACAACGTCGTCTTTCCCGGGGTCGCTGGTAGGACGGTTCGAGCTCGCACTCTAGCCGCCCGTGAACCCAGAAGCCCCCTTTTAGTCGCCTCTTAAGACAGGCATACCGTAGCACTATTCTGGTCCAGAGCTGGGACGAGAGATAAATACCTATATGCTTCTTCTTCGCTTAAGTTCTTACTTTAGCTGTCTGTTTTGGTGCTAAGCAAAATGACACCTTCTTGCAAATGAGAAAATGCTGCTTTCCTGCTTTCCATCCCTTACAAAACACAGAAGAGCTCAACCTCTTATCTAGTCTGTATTTCTTTTAGATGTAGTTCAGTTACAATATTACCAAACGCAACTGTTGAATATTGGCAACTGATATAGTGTTATTAATTAGCATTGTATACACAAGCGTGCATAATTATTTAATTAGTAATAAACCACAATGCACAAGTTGGCTTTGATTTAATATCTGTTATGCATAGAACAAAACTAATTCGATATTTGTATCAAAGCCCTCTTGCCTTAGTTGTCCAATAATTACCTAGTTTTAATAGAGTCGTGTCGTCACGGTAGTAATGCGCAAGCGATCCCGTGGCGCTTCATCTCAAGCGCTGATGGTGCCGCTGGGTTTTAGTGGGTATTCTGGTCTTCAGCGAGTCCCACATGACTGCTTTCTCATAAAACCAGGCAGGATGCGTAAACGCATTTCCCAGCGAGAAAAAAAAGGTTTGAACGAGAGACGTGCAACCTGTAATTTAACCCTGTCTTACCCACTTAAAATATGTATTACCAGTTAGTTCAGTGCCACATTTTTAAAATAAGCATAACCTGATAAAGATAACTGCTTTAAAAAAAAATTATGTAAAGTTATTTAATGTGTACAATAAATAAAACAAGACATAATATAGACACTTAACACACTTGATAAATTAATTCTCACAGTTACAAACTCAAATAAAACGACACTTTAAGAAATTTCCAATTTATAACGACGAGTATTTTCGTGGTAACGTCTGATCCAATTAACTAATGTTTGTGGCGACTTGTTTGACCATCTCTTCATTGTACAGGTCAATTGTTTATAGTTTGTTTCTAGGACGATAAAAATATAAATATAAATGAGCAGTCCAATATCCGATTTGTCAAGCTGCAACTATTTTTTCAAACGAATTAATTATTTTAACGTCAGTAAGGATCCATCATTCGTGTAAACGCCGCCGCAGTGGCCTCGAAGATAATGATTATTACAGAAGGTTTATCATAATAATGGATTTTAATAAATATATCGCGGTCTGGCCATGTCACTAAATCACGGTCGCCGTTAGAAATGGCCTGTTGTAATTTGATTTAACTATTTGTTACATTACGTAGTCTGGCCTGAGAAAATATGATTTTTCAGGCGTTGGTAGGGTCGGAGTCATAAAGAATTTTTAACTGTATAAGTACCTGAGCTATCATGAGGAAAACTGAGGTGCCTGAGAGTTCTTCATAATGTCGAGAACATTATGACATGTGAAGTCTGCCAATCCGCACTTGGCCGGCGTAGTGGAACTAAGGCCTAATCTGAGAGGAGACCCGTGCCAAACAGTGGGACAAAGAAAGGGTTGTGGTGGTGGTGACCCTCTTAACGTAGATAAGTCATTGGTACGTGCCGGTTTTGATCCCAAACTCAAGCAGCCTCTAGGCTAATCTCGCTGTATCAAAATAATTATTTCAATAAATTTGCCGGAGTTTGATCACAAAAGCTACTAAACCAGTACAGAATAATCCCTTTGAAGACAGCCACAGTTTATACCACTATTTACCTTTAAAGTCCAATGGACTGGTCTTTGTTATGCGAAATTTATCACCTCTGTGATGAAAGGTGTCTTACGTACGTACTAAAGTCGAATAAAGATCGTATTCTTTGTTGGGGCGAGAAATATTTCGTATAGGTTGTTCACGTTGTTTTTGCGTATTGTCATATTTTCTTAATTTCCGGTTGAAAATTTATAGCGTGATTAGTAATTTGTTTTTTCAGTTACAATCATTGTTTCGAATAAAATGTTTTCGGTTTTTACAAACACGTACAATTCCGCATACAGAATACGAATGTCTACTTAGTTGGAGAATCGGGTCACCAAATTGTTTTATTCGGAAATTTTATATTTTAAATTTCCGAATAAAACAAAAATTTAATATTTCTGTGAGATATTTTGTGTTAGGTTTAGAGGTTTTAGGGTGTTTCATCGATGTGCTCTTGTAGCCTCGTACTCGTGTTTGTTACCTGTATTTTAGGTGTAAAAAGCACTCTCTGCTACTACTATCTGTTATTTTCTTAGCTTATCGATATTATTGTAATTTATTATTCCTATTTATGGTACATAATTCAAAAATGTATTTGGATGGATTAAAAAAGATACACTAAATTTGATAATCAACTGTTACTTATTACCTTAGTTTAAAAAAAATCGGCGCTTTTAATTTATTGGAACGCAAAATCTGTGTTAATTCGTAGCTTTAATCTCTCGACAGCAAATAAATTTACACAGCGAATAAATTTGAATCGCCAAGTATTTTAATCTGTTGCATCGAAAAAAGTAACTCCTCTTTCTTTCTGTGTTTTTACCATGAAACTGTGTCATATAATTCGCGTAAATAAATACGTCTCTCTTTATGTTTATAAATAGCGCCTAACCGGAACAAATATACGGCACACCGTCTGCCTCCGCGAAGGTGCAAATCGAATCGCTAAAGCTCCGCTCCGAGACGCCGCCGGCGCAGTCGCCTTGCAACTACCGCTACAACCACACGCACCCTTCGCGCCGCGAACAGATCGATCTCTGAACAGTTCATTTCACTCGTGACTTAACAAACGCGAACCGGCCACTTCTGATTGTAAACAAATAGCATGCCGGCGTGATACAAGCCGCCATGTCGTTCTGCAGAATCACCGGCCGCAGCAGGGGCTTGCCCAAGCCCAACTACTTCCCGCTCCTCGCTCCGATCTCGCCCGCGGACGCCAAGCGTTGTTGCAGGATCACGGGCAAATCTTACGGATTGCCCACTCATCACTACATTCCAGTTTTACTTACGTCCAACTCGGGAAAAACTAAGTGCAAGATAACCAACGTTTCGGGCGAACTTGGCCCGCACCACTACTCGCCGGAAATACATTATGGAAATAGGAAACATGACTTGCTGCCCGACTACAGATATATCTTCCCGGTGTTAGATGGTTCGACTGAAGCTCAGAAGGCGTTGATTGAAATGCTTGCATTGAAACAAGTGAACGATGATAAGCGCTACGTGTACACGGTTCAAGAAAGAAAATGCAGTTTAGTGTTCTCGGCTCGTATGGAAGCAGCAGTGAGGGACGGTGATGTGAGGGACGTTATGCTTGCCAAGGACTCTGATACAGTGCTGATTAAAACAAAACAAGGACGCCACGTTTCTATGGACTTTAAAGATTTTACGGAAGAAATAGAAATGTACGAAGGAGAGGGACCTAATGCCGAGGTGTTAATACAAAGAGAACAAGAAGAATTAGCAGAGAAAAAGAAGAAGAGAAAGCGAGCCGCCGGACTTTCTTCTGTCAAAAAAATATTTGAGAGTAAGGAGAAAATTGCAGAAGTACAGGAACTAAAAGAAGAAAAATTGCGCCGGGAACGTTCAGCTAAAAAAGCTAAATTAGGTGAAGTGAAACACGAGAAACAAGATTTAAAAAGTTATTCATATAGTAGTTTTGATGTGAATCATATGCGGTCCAAATCTAGTATTATTATGTGCAGTGGTGAATGGAGAGATCAAATGCATCCTCTAATTGAATCGTGGGATCAGGATTTACTTGAAAAAGAACTGACAGATGAACATTTTATACCTAAAGTGACAGTATTACCGACGCCGCTGAAAATAACACCGTACCATTGTGATGCGGAAATATTTGAAGTGGATCGAAACATAAGTGATGTTTCAATTGCATTAGATAATGTGCCATGTGTCAATCCATTAAAACCCATTAAATCGCGACCTTCGGATGCAGTTTTAAACGCTGTCAAAGAAATCACAGAAGAACGTTTAGCTGAAACGTCAAATATTACAGAAAAATTATTAGTAGCAGGGAAAATGGATGCGCTGCCTACTGTGGAGAATTTAGCAGATGTTGTAAAGAATATAAAAAAAGGAAAAAGAGAAAAACTGGCAAAAATATCGGGACTATCATTAGATATTAATAAAGCAAAGAAGTTTATTCCTGGACAACATATAAATACTCCTCAAGGTCCTGTTTTTGTTCCGGGTCAAACAGTTGAAACGCCCGCGGGGCCAATATTTGTACCAGGACTTACCGTGAATACCCCTAATGGACCTGGGTTAATACCAGGTCACATTGTTATGACTGAAAGCACTAATGAGCCATTCTTTCTTGCTGGTCAAGTTTTAAAAACATCACAAGGTGAACAGTTTCTTTGTGGACAAACAATCAAAGGAAAAGACGAGTACCGTTTTACTGAAGGCCAAACAGTGTTATCAGAAGAGGGCCTACAATTCGTAGCAGGAAAAACTATTTGCAATGGACCTGAAGAGGTGTTTGTACCGGGACAAACAATACTGACTGCCGATGGTGCTCATTTCGTGCCTGGACAAACCATTTCCGAAAACGGCAGTATTATATTTACACCTGGACAAAATGCTAAAATACATAACGAGTGGCAATTCGTACCAGGACAAGTTGTACATCAAGATGACGAATTACATTTTATTCCAGGAGCTACTCTAGCAACACCAAACGGTCTTAAATTTGTCCCCGGTCAAACAGTGGCTATAAATGGAGAATCATGTTTCATACCTGGAATAACTAAAGAAAGCAAAGATGGATTAGAATTTATACCTGGAACCACTGTTGATACAATTGATGGGCCCAAATTTATTGAAGGACAAATTGTACGCACAGAAAGTGGTGAAAAATTTTTGCCAGGAAAAACTGTCGTTCAAGCCAATGGACATGTTGAGTTCTGTGTATCCAAATCGATGGATAACATTGCTTTTACAGAAAGTGTCCCCATGGGCTTGCCAATAGATATTAAAACTTGTTCACTCTCTGAAGAAGCATTGTACGTATTTGGCCATATGGTGCAATCCCCAAAAGGCATAGAGTTTTATCCTGGTCCAAGAGCGCCAACGAAAGAGGGTAAGGTAGTACCAGGCAGACTTGTGAAAAATGAAGCCAATGAATCAAGATTTGTCCCGGGTATGATGGTTGAAGGAATTTTTGTCCCGGGACAAGTGGTTTATACAGAAAACGGAGAACAATTTGTACCAGGACAAGTAGTCGATACGCAAGATGGTCCTAAATTTGTTCCTGGACAAGTAGTGAACACTAAAAGTGGACCAAAATTTGTGCCTGGACAAACAATACACACAATTGATGGTCCCCGTTTTGTTCCTGGACAAATTATTGAAACTAAAGCGGGTCCGACATTCATTCCTGGTCAAGTAATATCTACTGAAGATGAAGGCTCAAGATTTGTTCCTGGCCAAGTGGTTGATACAGAGGAGGGGCCGAGATTTGTTCCTGGCCGAGTGATAGAAACTGATGACAATGGTGTTACATTTATTCCCGGACAAATTGTTCAGACACCTGAAGGTCTCAAGTTTGTTGCCCCTGACCTTGTGGAGGGTGACGAAGGATTAGAATTTTCTGTACAAAGTTTTGTAGTAACACCGGAAGAATTAAAACTTTTAAAAGTTAAAACTAATCCCAACGATACAACATCTACAAAGGGAGAATTGACAATAGATACTCGTATGCTGAAACAACTAGCTGAAGCTGGTATGTCAATAGGAAGACAAGTACCTACTGATTTGCCTGCAATACACGTAATATTAAATGAAACGAGAAATGCAGAAGCTTTGAAAGCATTTGTAACTGATTTCGGATTAAAAGATGACGTAGCAAATCAACTAATGGACGTCATAAAGTCTATTATAGAAATGAGTGTTCATTTGAAGACCGAAATTCATGAAAATCATAGCAATGAAGAAAGTAGTTCTGAGACTAAGAAAGGGAGATTTAGTAAAAAACGCCTAGAGGTGCACGAGAATGGCACGGGCTATACTGGTGGTAATGGACAAACTGCACATCAAGAAAATGTCAAAAATTCAATTGCAGCTGCGGTTTTAGCTGCATTAGTTACTTCTGAACTATTTCAGGAAATTAATAATAACAATAGTAAGGAAAAGTATCAGCTAATATTGAAATCTATCGACACCATATTGGGAAAAGCTATCGACGAAGACTTTGTATCTGCAATGTACAAAATTTTACAAACTGAAGACGATAAAGAAATCCTTTGTGAAGAAATCTTGGAGAATTCATCCCAGTCAAAAGTAGAATTAATTAAAATTGCTTTGAACAGTACTTTGAACAAACATTCCCTTACTGACGAAGACATCATTGAGAAATTCAGTGATTTTCTAAGCAGTGAAAACGAAGTTCTCGGACCAGCCTTTAAAAACATTTCTAAAAATGATACAAGTCTGCTTCATCATGTTTTGAGTCATATTTCCGACTCGATTTCATTTATTAAAACTGACAACGAGGCATCTGAAACACTTCAAAAAGCAATAGTATTAGCTGTTCAAGAAACAAGCACAAAGGAAGTTGAACTGTTACTGACGAACTCGGACAAAAAGGAACTACATACATTGTTCGTACAATCTGCTGGTCTCGCAAGAATACTCGGCATGAGTGATGTAGTTTCTAAACTGCTTTCTGTTGTCAACAATGAAGATAACTTATCAAAAGTAGCCTCTGATCCAACAAGCTTGAACATTTTGAAAAGAGTGATGGTCATGAGAAAACTTGCCGAACAAACGCCCAGCTTGCATTCTACACTACGTAAATTGGAGACCGATACAGAGCTTGCTCGCTCAGACCCTAAACTTAGGGACTTGGTACGAGAGAGCGCTGCACTCATGATAGTCCCAGAAAAACCTGCTTTATTGACATCGGCTGATGTTCCGTTGAGTCTTCTTCAACCTGAGAACAGTCTAGCTATGGAAGACTTCTTATTCCAACGTAAAAAACATCCGGGCGCATTGTTGATCATGAAGAAAGGACTCCAAGCCGTGGTCCCACGTGAAGCGAGCCGTGCGGTTTTGACTGGCCAAGTAGCTTACACTGTCCTCGATGAAAGTGGAATAAGTCACTTTGAGCCTCTACATGTTTTCTCAGCATTAAATCTCAGTCAGCCGACCGCACATCGATTCAGCATGTACAGTTGCCCCGTGGTAGATGACAATGACGAAGATCTACAAACATTTACTGGCTACTGCAATATAAGTAACGCACAGAGAATCACAAAACTTGGTGGGTGGAGTCGACGATACAGCGGCGTTTTATTTGATAGAGAGAACACGAGGAGTAGAATGAGTAGCTTGGATAATACGCCAAGCTACAAACGATATCCTTCTCGATCTTCCACTAGATCGCGATCTAGTTGTAGCAGAAGCCCGCCAAAGGTAATTTAAAACTAAAAATAACTTACGAGATAGTGCGAAGATATTCAATAAATATTTGAAAACCCCTTAATTTTTGATTTTAAACCAAATCTGACTTATGGTAAAATAAGGTGATATTTTATGCCCTCGTAATAAAAACATTTTTCCTTGTTTCAGGTGGAAGATGTGGTCGTGGCTACGGCCGATTACACCGCCACGGCTGACGATGAAGTTTCCGTCAAAGCGGGCGATATTGTCGAGGTTCTCGATACCAAAGCCGCCCTTGGATCAAAGTAAGTAACCATCCTTATCTTGCCTTCACCTCGAGCCATATTACCATTGCCAAGTAAATTCAGTAAATTCAATGCAATTCAAACATTAAAGCGCTTATCAAAGTACTGGCGATACGGCTCTGGCGTAGGAAGGCAATTATTGGCTTTGCACAACCGTGCTCCCATTGATGTATGTAGTTCATAAATGTATATTTAACCCGAAGTACACGCGTGTTGTGAAACTAGTCATTCCAGCCTATAACACCCGCCCGTTGAGAGTAACTGACGTTAAAATAACATTCATGTCATCCTAATACGCCTCCAACAATTCATAAAACCGTTGCATAAAACGCTCACAATCATAAATCAACGATCTCATCCTCTGCGTTTATCAAAAATCATTGTGATTTGGTCGCCCTACTTTTTATTTTTGGATCTTTCACAATAGGTCTTTTTTTAAATCTATCACTTACTACTATTCTAAATTTTATTAAAAAGTAGTAGTATTTATAGTACTGATGAATGGATGCTGTGAACATAGTAAAAAAATCGAAAATTTCATTAAGAAGTGTCTAGTCGGATCAAAACGACAAACATGGAAAACCATCGTCATTTATTTAGATTTTACAAAAACAACGATTGAACCACTATTCGCTACCACAAATTGCGAATTCGGAATATATTTCTAATCAAGGGATTCCCTATATTGGGTTGGATGGAGAAATAAAGCGTGTATAAGTTGCATGCGTTTTATTGCGCCGAGCTGACGACGAAGCCAATGCGCTGGACACCGATACAGGGTAAAATTAGCCGGGGTCGATGCACCGTGACGCAACGCACTTACACTAGCCGAATGCACTGGTTTTTCACTAAATATCCCGGTTATTTACGTATTTCGGTTAATACCAGTTATCAATCTCTATCTATACAGGCACACAGTTTTGTAATTGTTTTATTATGTTTCTACATGTAACCCACGAGTACCCTTTCCGAATATAATCAATAATTAATGATATTATTTGTATTTAATATCAGAAGCACCAATTTACCGGTCTGAAAAGTGTCTATCATTAATACTTCTCACGAAAGCAACTAATACATGAATCCATCAGTGTGCTCCGCCCTTTCATTCACCACCACCTCTAGTGTAACAGAGTGTTTATCATTAGCTAATGTATCATTACCATAATCCGTAGAATCATTATCATCACTTTTAGAAGATTAATCATTATCCTCATCCTGTGATGACGTAATGAGAATCAATTGTTTACGCAGGTACAGGGGGCGTGTCTATAGTTACGAGAACCATTTCTTCCAATCCCGTGGTCCCTCTTTGGACTATGTGTTTAGTGTACCCACATACAAAATGTACTATTACTGATCATACAAACCATATGGAGAAGCATAGAAGAAGCTGTCGACACCATTGATCATTGTAAATATCTCACCTGATGCAAAATGGACTTTATATGTTGTATTTACCATTTAATTTTACGTGTTGTGGACAACATTATTGTGATAACTATCATTACATAAAGTATTATTATTACTTTTCATTAAAATAAGTGTCATTAAAGTATTACTTCGAGAACACATTACCTACTCGTATTAATGCATTGTGTGTAACGATTACGGTTGAATAAAGACGATAAAAGTTTTGGAGTTTCTTTTTATATTTAATTTAAAAAAAGATTGTATTAAGAATGTTATTAATTTGCCAAATAATGTATTCCTACCCTAAAAATGTGCTTCATGTGAGCTTATCATTCTATTTGCAAGAAAGCTTTGTATAGTTTAAAATGTATGCACATTGTGATTGTATCTTGGATAAGTTCGAAATATTGATATACCGTTGATAATTAGTTTATTATTTTTGTTCTACCCTCCGTCGTATTTCTTACAAAATAAAAAGCTTGTTTATAATGCAATATTTTACAAAAACAAATGCTATTTTTAATACAACTTAGCACAACATTTTATTCCATTTGGAATTTTGCTTTCATTGACTAACTTGTTTAATTGATATCAGCGCAGAATGTTATAGGAACGCCTGTTCAGAACATGTGACTCAAATATTTATTTTAATAAATTCTATAAAAAGTACATACCACATTCCATTATATTTATGTGGTATTAAGAAACCCACACCTGTTTACGCATGAATAGAATAGCAGAAATATATCTTGTGATTCACGCAAAAGCGTTGGGTCATTCATAATCTTCTACTATGAATTGGAAGAAATTAATAATATCTTCTGTTATGGCATCTCGTTTGTCATAAAAGGATTACTTCGATTATTAAGTGTATTATTTCTGTAACAACACCCTGCCTAGTGTGAATATTTTTTCTCTCATAGAACAATTCATAGAACAAATTCATTGAACAATTCAATCTCATAGGACTTTTTATATATTTTTTTTTTTTTATTTAGACTTTATTTTTATTTTTATAGGTAATTTTGACAATAAATTTTTTTTACTTTTAAAAAATGTTTTCGTAACATATTTTTCTTCACAAAGATTTAAGGAAATCTTAGTCGATCCATAGATTTTATATATATATTTTTTTATTCATCATTAATTTAGAGGGGCTTTGTCACAGTGTGACTATATCACCCCGTACAGAAAAGTATTTTTAAAGATCCAAGAAGAACTACTCTGTCCAACTGCGGTGGGATCTTCGCGCCTTAGGCACATTACGGAGTGGCTGGGTCAAGAACTTACTACCATGTACTGATACATTTGTACAAAAGTATGACAAGGATTAGGCCATTGTCATGCAAGGAACCAATTAAAATTATAGACAAGTTTTAGAGCACCATTAAGAAGTTTAAAGCATTACAGTTCACAGTTTACGAATATTGATTGAATCCTATCCTGCTTGTTACTATAATATATAAATTACTATTGGACGCCCGCAGCTTCGCTCACGTGGAATTAGACATAACAATAGTTTCGTTTACACCTAGTAATATTATATGCCCTATGTCACTCAGTGAAGATGCAGCTTACTAATGGTGAATGAATTTTTGAAATCGGTCCAGTAGTTTTCGTGTGAAAACATTACAAACAAATGTTTCCTCTATAAAATATTACCATATTTTGACTAAATATTTAGACTGCTCTAGATTACTACTTTTCCATTTATGTCAAAGATAAAACAATCTATGTACATTGAAGATAACTTCAGTTATGTTTGAGTTAGGCTTAAAATTTAGGTACACATAGAAAAAGCATCAGTCCAGAGGGACCGCTTCTTATTAAAACACATTTACAGCTCTGATTTATATACCTATCGTTATTCACTCTCCTTAGTGCAATTTTGATAGATGGCTAGGGTCTGCAATCCACCGTATTTTGAATAGTAACTTTTGACGTGATAACGTCTTATAAATTGATGAACAGCGCATATGAAAAAGTGTATCCCGTTCCGCTTCCGTTTCC
>DWTT01000496.1:0-15314 GCA_018250895.1 Carterocephalus mandan | reverse complement strand
ATTTTTTTAAATGTATCTTTAATAATGTAATTTTTCTATGATTTGTGTGGCAATAAAAACATTTTTATTCTTATTCTCAATGGCGTATGTATGTATGAAGTCATCCAAATCGCTCTCGGCCAGAACGGTGGACTATGACTGACTCTCTCTGAGACCCAATTCTCATTCCCAACAGCTCGTCAATGTCCGAATGGGAAGATGACCTGATTTTAACAAATATTTTCATTGAAAATTTCCAGGTACATCGCGATAGTCCACCCGCTGCACTACAGCCGGTACATGACCAAGGTAATAACGAGGCTGCTGATGAGCGCCACGTGGTCGGTGGCGCTGTGCATCAGCTGCATCCCCATGTTCTGGAACGACTGGCACGAGGGCGTCTCTTGCGAAATGAACATGGTAACACCATCCTTTTATCTCTCCTCTCCATCCATTTGTTAGAATTGTATGGTCCACTGGCTGGACATCAGCCTCGTTTTGCCAATAAGGAAGTCGGCAATTTTATTTTGGTGGAACCCAGCTTAACAAAACACGTCACATTTGACCGTTAATTCCGAAAATTATTACTCATTTTAATTTAACATAATTAAGAAACAGTAATTCAGCTACTACCTTCCCCCATGCACACTGCACTGCCAAAACACGTTATCGGCAATCACTATGTAAACAAGATTATGAATATTTAAGTGGTGATAAGGGCCGATAAAATATATCTGAAAGCTATTTGATCGAAACAATTTTTGCTATGTTAATGAAATCGATCGAGTGTGCCATAAATATTTTGGTTACCAGAATGCTAGAGCGAGTTAGTGAGCTCTTTTTAACTGCACGCCTAACATTCGTCGAAGTCAAAGTGAAATAACGAAGTGACCTTCGTGGTCATTCAAGTTCCAGACATAAAATAACAATGGCACGTTTAAAACTTTGCTTTCTTTACCAATAAATTTCTAAACTCACCGACAGGTTACAAAGTCCAAAGTTCTAAAATATATTTCGCCTCATCAAACAAGGATTACTCCGAACTCGCTGTCATTAAAGGGAACTTTGACACTTTCTAAAGCTTACAAGTCTATTAGACAAACTATATTTTGTTTTGTAATTTAATTAAAACCATATTTTAATTGCCCTTTTATGCCTCGATCCCTTCGAAAAGGGAATCCGGTAACACGCACAAAGTCATGAGCCATTGCAACTACTTTATTTAATGTTTGATCTTTAAAATATTTTGTTGTTAAGTATTTGCATTGATATATTCGATGGTTGTTTCCAGGTGGTGCCGAAAACGTACACAACGAGCATACTAGCGCCTATGTTCTCTCTGATATGGATGGTGATGTTCATCCTGTACTGGCGGATTTGGCGCGAGGCCACGTGCCACGCGCGGCGGATGCGCGCCAACACCTGCTGCCCGACCGGCGCCAATGACTGGAAGAGCATTCAGGTGCAGTACAGTCCAATCATCATTCTGGGGCATATGTTCTCGCTGATATGAATGGTGATGTTCACCTGAGACCCAAACATAACCGGTGAAGAAGGGTTTACACACCACTGCCTACCCCTTCGGGGATCCTGTTATCCCGCTGTTGATTCTGTACTGGTGGATCTGGCGCGAAGCCACACCCGAACGACACCAATGATTGGAAAAGCATTCGGGTGCTATATTTAGAGGACCAAACCTATGCGTAACGCCTTAGCGAATTGATCAAGGAATGATGCACGATTAGATGTGGCAAATCTTGATTTTATAGATAATTTAAGAAATTGATGTTCATATTATAGATCAAACACATTCCTAGCATAGACGGAGAACAGATCCTATATTACAAAGTCGAATTATGTTGTTATTAACAAGTTATTACGGTATTCCAGGTGGTGCTCCTCGTGCTGGGCTCCTTCTCCATTTGCTGGATGCCGTTCGTGGTGGTGGCGTGCGCCCAGACGCTGCCCATCGTCCCCCTGCACAACCCCATCGCGTACCGGCTGACGTCATCGCTGGCCATGTCCAATTCGGGGATCAACCCGCTGATCTACGCGTGGAAGAATGCCGGCTTCCGAGCGGCATTCGCGAAACTCCTGCGCTGCAAGAGGCCCGACACGTCGGAATACCGAGGCTCCCCGGCTCCCGAAAGGAAGCGGGGATCCGTCGCGCTACGGGAGGGCTCCACGCGGTCTACCACAGCCGGGGGGCTGCCCAGCTTGGGCGGCAGGCCTGCGCGGCTGCTGTACGTGGAACGCGAGACGGACACGTCTAGATGTCGGATCATAGAGAACGCCGGATACATCGACGGCGACAGCGGGGACTCGAACCCCTCGTACGCGCCCGACGGCCCCACGCCCGTGCACAGGGCCGCCACGCGCCCCCCGGACGTAGTGTAGTGCGGACAATCAAGACGTTCGGTGAAACGTGAAACGCTTATAGATCATAAAGTTGTTAGTGAGTGTCGGTACTCCTTCGCATTTAGGTATCTGCCTATTCAAGTCTACGCTCAAGTTTTTAAAGCTTTATTGTTGAATTTTTATTGAGAGATTCTAATAAGTTCCCTGCCATAAAGAAATTTTAATGTTTAACTTGTTCTCTGTCAAAAAAATCGAGATGTTTAAAATATGACTATATTATGTAAGATATTTGATGTAAATTAAAGAATGAAATATTTAATAGATCGTGTTTTAAAATTATTAGCAAACAAATCATAGATTTGTAATAAGAATTAACATCAAAATGAAATATTTTCGTTGTACAATGGAAGTAAAAGCATTCTGTGCTTAATAGTACAAGTAAAAGTTAGTAGTACACAGTGAAGATCATTTAAGTCAAGATTAGAAAATGTACACGACTACACGTGTCTCAAATAGACTAAATTGCACATTATAATATAATATTTTTTACACCACTGCTTAATTTTAATTTATGTTATATAGACAGATGGTGCCACCTACTGTGTGCACGAGAAACAATATTTCATTACTGAGATATAAAAATTGCATTATCGGATACACAAAGCCGTGCCAAGATGCCGTAAATAGCACAATTGTTTTTGATTTCCCACTTTTTTTTACCAAGGTTTGCTCTAATAAATAAATATCAAGTATCGTTTTATATTCAAAGACTTCCCAGATTAAGGCTATATTTAAATAAAATAAATCACAGCGTAAATATGGAAAAATAAAGAATTTTATATATTAAGATTATAAACAGTCAATAAAAGATATGTACGACAAGTAACTTATCTCAGCAGGAGAGGCTTACCATAACTGTAGAAGTCACGCCATCTAGCTGAGAATGTGTGAACGCAGGAAGCCAGTCTACATCTGGTTTCGTGAAATTAAGTAGAGGGCGTTACCAACAGCTAAAATTAACTGTATACAAACTAGGAAGCATAGAGCAGTGCTATTCTGCCTAATGAGCATTGACATTGCAGAATAATTAAATCAATTCCGCAATAATGTGTGTTTGTTTTTTCTTGTCTTTTGTTATTCCCTGATTTTATGTAGAACACATAAAACTTTCATCTTATCTTACATGGAGAAAATATCAATTACCTACTATTGTAATAACTTAAAACTACAGTTATTTAGCCTATTTTACTCCCTTTTAGTCTACACAATAATTCTTGAATTGTGGACAACTACTTAAAAAACACGAATATTTCATCAAAGACAACCATATCTACAGGATCATAGTACGAATATTTTTCAGACTACGAGTATATTGCGGAAGTTAAACAAACATGCCTCAAAATAAGCTGCATTAAGTGAAGAGATTGTTAAGTCGCACCCATCGGAGCTGGCAGAAGAATGGATGACAATTAATGGCAAAAAAGTCCTGGCATCTGCTTGCTTCTGAGTTTTGATTAACCCGTCCCTGATGTTACGGGACGTTTAGCAGTCGCTATGCTATGCCAGGCGCTTTCGATTGGTTTTGCCACTAACCCTACTACCAATCCGCACTGAAGCAGAGCTCATGCCCTGCAGTGGATCCCTAAGTTACAGTCAAGCGAATGTACAAATCATTTAAACTCACCTCAACTCCGGTCACACCGAGCGCTGCCACCAGGTTGGGGGTCATCCGGAACGGTACCTTCTCAGGCACACGCAGCGTCTTGCCCTTCTCGAAGCACACGTTATAGTCTATATGGACCACTTCGCCTGAGGTCAGGTCGACCAGAACGTTGTCCAAATGTCTGTCGCCTAAGCCGATTATGTACCCTATCGCACTCATCACCGCCACAGAGTAGCTGTACCGGCGGGTCATTTGCCACCACTGCTCGGGGGAGACGCTGCTGCACCACAGCTCGCGCCACAGCAGGTCGCGCGGCGTCTCCGCTGTCAACTCCTCTAACACCTGCTTCAGTATCGACACCGGCCACTCCTTCCGATTCTCCGTCGATATTCCCGCCTCCTTCAAAAGCGGGGTGAGCTTGCTGTAAAACAGCTCAGACGGACGCGGTATATTGACTGGCTTGTTCAGTTTTGAAGATAAGAAAGCTGCTTCCCGGTTCTGCCACCGCTTGTACAACGCGAATAGGGGCGTGACGTTGTCAACCCAGCTTATCAAGCCCGATCGAGGTCCTAACGGGATAACAGAATAGTGGCGCGCCCTGTACGTTTGGTTGTCGTTGTGCTCCGAATCCCTTGCGAGCATCGTGTTTGTTATGGACAGAAGTTGCATTATTCTCTCGTCCAAGTGCAAGTCTTCCAGACCTTTGAATAGGTAGGTGTAAGCTTTACCGTCGGATCCATAAAAAATTAGCTTCTTAGGTCTTGTCTTGGTCGGTAAAATGGCAACGTTGTTTTCTACAGATTTAATGGTGATTCTTATGGTCCGTTGATTGGTGTGCAACCCAGGCATGGTAATAACGGTATCTTTCATTTCAGCTAATACAGGACTAATATCTGACATTTTCAAAATGTAAGATGTTCGCTTGTTAACTTTTTGTTGGAGTTTTATTTGTAACTGCTTTAATGGTGCCCATGATTCCTGCGGCTTTTCTGGATTTGATGGATTTTTCAATTTATCGATTACATCGACTATCGAGCTTTGGAATTTATTTTGAAAGGCAATTTCATGCGGAGTTTCAGGCTTCGCAGATGTTATTTGATGAAGCTGTTCGAGAACGAATACTACTGGGTCAAATATTATTCTATGTTTTTCCTTTATCAATTTTTCTTTGTCTTCCGCGGATAAATTAGCATTGTTTTTCACTTTGACGATTTCAGTTTCTAGTTGCATTAATCGCTTGCTGAATTCAGAATGATGCTGGACTAAAGTACCTAGACATAATTCATCCCATAGTAAATTAATCCTTTGTAACTCTTTAACTAGCAACTTAACTTGTAGAATAGTCTTCGGAGCTTGCTTTGCGAGCGTCTCCACCATGTCTAGAAAACAGGAATTCAATTCATTGTTCACCATTTTATCACTTGCAGCGTCCTCCAAGTCAAGAATGTTTTCCTCAATTTCTGCATCATCGTTAGAAAGAAAAGATCTTGTAACGCCCAGCTCAGTTAAGCTGTTCTCTTCATTTTCTACAGCACCAACAACAGCAGGAAATGTAATGAGATGAGGTGTGTCTTCCGCCAGCCTACACAATAAATCCGACACACATTTTCGAACATATGTTTCAGGATGATTAAGTCGAGAAAATAGCTGCGGAATTATTACTTTCCAAGGTTGTGTAGGTGTGTTGGCCAACCCAGATTCGAGAACCGTTTGAAGTTCCATAGCATGTTTAACGATAAGACGAAGAAGCCTGAGTGTAGCATTTACCACAGCATTCTCTCCGCTGTGATTAATGTAATCCGATGCGCAAATAAGCTGCAGAAATTTGAAGTAGGCATCTGCTGAAAGCTCGAAATATGAAAATACTCGTTTCTGCGCCTGTCTCCAAATATCAACCAATAGGGCGAGATGCTCTGGATAAGCATTATTCAGCGAAGGAACAGTACGCAACTGGTTCTCTATCATTTCAGATGTATTTATTTCATTCCAATCGATATCTTCATCATCACACGTAGCTTTTGTTTTCGAAAGTATTTCACACACTGCTTCGAAATCTTGCGGAGAACAACCTATCATAACACTCTCTATTTGCAACTTGTCATTATCAGTGAGTTGTTCTCTTGTTTTAGAGCTGAATTCGACCATTTTGCGACCCCATCTAAAGCACCAGGCTCCAAAATTAGCCCAAGCTTTGGCCAGTCCAGGGCACTGATTTACGCCAAATTGTAATAATTTCCCTACCGCTGAATCCGATACTGGGATAACGTTTTCCGAGATGTTATTATCTACTAATCCTATTTCGGGTAGTGCAGAAACAAGTTTTGTTAGTGGCGAGTCATTGTCTAAGCTTATTTCAGTTTCACTTTGAACCCATTTAGAGAGAGTCAAAAGCATCCTAGTGCCTCGTTCTCGCAGTTCATAATTCTGTTCTCCCATGGCCAAACGCTGTGAAAATCCTAGCGATATACTTGCACATAAGTTAATAGCATGTAATTTCGACTCTTCTTTTGAATGGGTGACCTTACATAGCTCTGCTAGAGCTGTTGCGTTGTTTAAAGTCCAAATATCTAGATCATACGTATTAGAGGACAAAATAAGAGCATTACTTAGCTCGTCCAGATTACTGACATTTGCTAAGCACATTTGGAAGGCTGAGTTTTGTTTGAAGTGCTTTAGTAGTTCTTGTTTAGCCATTACTAAATTCGCACTTTTTCGTGCACTCTTTATGACATCCAGGCGCAAACACTCGGTGAAGAACATATTTTCTTCTGACATGTTTAATTTTGTAAAATATTGATTCCACCAGAGCAGGCGGCTTAGATTTTTTATGTCTGTACCATACTTATTTTCTTTGACTGCCGTGGGTTTAAATGGGTTTATTATCAATTTCCCATTTACGATTATATCATTCAAACCATAATTAGCAAGCTGAATTACAGCAATATCTTTCAAGTAATGAACTGTGTTTGTTCTAGCCAGCTCCTCAGCATATGAATTCAGCAACGTATCACAATCTTTGAGCAGGAACATGTGTTTGTTTTCATATTCATTGCAATATAAGTTCAGTGCTGTACACACCATTGAAGTTTCTACCTTATTCAGCAAACCCTGACAAGAACATGCGTTCTTAGAAATTTCTCGTGATTCAACATTAAGAACATCCCAGTTGCCTAATAGCTCAGATATATCAGAATTATCTTCATAGAGTTGTAATCCACAGTATGAATCCCATTGAGTAGGTTGTTTCCAATCTAAATTATGCTCTTTCCACAACTGCATTTCTTCCCAGTTTTGCGTGTGTTTATAGCTTTCCATTATTTGTTCATGCAGAAATTTGCGAACCCTTAACATGTCTCGCGATACATTAGCTTTTTCTCCATTACCCTCGTTTATAATTGCGGTATGTAATTTTTTATAGAAATCTATTGCTATTTCATGGCGAGAATTGGCCTGTTCAGCTGCTCCTTTAAGCCACTGGAATTTAACATTAAATGTTTTCTTGATCCACACATAAAGGCCATGTAATACTTCCGGTTCTTGTAGCTTAATGAGCGCTTTAGCTACACTTATGGTAATAGCCTCAATATCTATGTTTGTTTTCGAACTGGCAGCATTTTGCAGTATTAATGAGGCATGGTAGACAGCGGCACTTAAATGTCCCGAATGTAAACTATCAGCTAATGCTGCAGGCCTCACTCGGGCTAACCACTCTTCGCATGTTGATCTGTTAGTGCGATAGAATCCTTTGATTTGCTTTGTTGGACCTAATGGCAGGGCAGTTGCAGTGCCTTCTCGAGCATTGTATGTATACTTCTCCAAAAACATCAAGAACTCTATCAACCAACGTGTTCTTCTCTGTTCACCAATTATTACTTCAAGAAGTTTCTGGTTTTCAGTAGCAATGTATTTTGTTTCCAAGGATGTAGTTTCTCTTGCTATCTCTTTCAGAGCGCCTTCAATCTTCATGAACGTATCTTGGGGTTTACCCAGTGGTGTTTTTAGTTTTTGAACAATACAAGCATGAGCTAATTCTGATAATGCCCAAGTGATACAGTGCGATGAATAATTCATGGCACACTGGCGAAAGAATGCTAGGTGATTGTCGGCAATTTCAGGATTTTGCAATGGCCAAGATGACAGGAATGCATCCAATGCAATTTTTTTATCATTGGGCGTTAACTGGAGTAAACAGCTAGCAATTGTTTTAAAGTGGTGGTCTGACAGAGTTGTCAGAGATCCTCTTGTCAAATACTCTTTTAAGGAATTAAGCTTTGTCTCAGTATTGACATCAGTAAAACTAGCTTTTCGACATGTAAATGCCCTTATTATCTGTTTATCTAACTCTTGTTGAACAATGTCCCATGGTAATTGAAATAGCACACCCTTACAAGTATATGCTAATAACCAATTCTGATTATCTATATTTAATATGCATAAAGCTGAAATTGTTTTCAATACAACAACATTCCATGTCAGGGATTTATTTTTCAAAAGTAACTGACAGTTTTTCATCACAAGTAGACTTATAAAATTGTCAAAACAGTGAACGACTGATAGCATATTAGTTACCAAAACAAGAAAAGTCTGAGACATGCTGACCATTGGCAAATACTTGTCCAACTGGGAAAATATATCAGATATCCAATTTAAAACAAGCAGTAATGTTTCCCTTGATACATGTTCAGTTAACACAATGCTTAGCGTGTTCAATATGACTGCGAGGTGCCCAGATGTAGGACTAGATCCAGAGACTTCTCCTAGACTTAGGTTAGACAGTCCAAACAAATCTGTAGTTCTGGATTGAGAATTTGTTACTAAGTCGCTTGAGGCAATAAAATGACTATTTTTTTTGCAATGAGAATAAAGTAAGAAGAGTATAGCATATTGCAGAGCTGGTCTTTCTCTTGTCATTGTTTTGTTGTGTGGACACATCTTAACAGCTAGAAGCTCTAGTATGCTGGGCTGCAATGCCCACATTCCAATTATAGAATTACTAGCATTAGCCAGTTCTGATAGGCACTGTAGATAAAAAAAGATGTTCTTTTCTGCGTTTTCAGGATCTACATCCTCTATATATTGAGATTGTATTATTTCTATATCCGGTATTATTATTGAGCAAGAATTCTGCATATCACTCAAAACAAATTTGTAGGCCTCTTGCAAGAGTGGAATATTTTTTAAGTTTAGGAAGTTGCTATAGATAGTCATGACACTGTGTAAAATCTGATGGCTCTCAGAGTAGCGCATGGGGCGTAAAAACGACCCTGGTCCAATTGTTTGATCGATAAAATCCATTGAGAGATTAGATGAGATCTCTTTGACTACACATGAAATCAAGTTTATAATACTTAAGCTAACACTTTCATCAATTTGCAAATAGTTTGTCATTTCCGTAGTTATCAATGAAAATATCAATGCAGAGCACGGCAGTGATTTGCCCTGTAAATATCTTAAAAGTAATGTGATGCACTCATTACCTGCAAGCAAAAGCTCCGAATCAGCTTCTCGTTTTAGTGTCTCTATCATAACCTGAAGTATCTTTGCCAAAGCATCCGTCAGGAAGGACCACAGTACACTTTGCGTAACATTCGGGCTTAGCAGGTTGCCAAGGCTCTTCACAACTATGTTGAAAACATTTAAAAATGATGCAATCTTCTGTAGACAATCTTCGTAACCGCTTCCTTCCGTTTCCTTGTCCTTGTTACTGGAATCTAAATCATTGGCATAAGATACCATATCTTCCACAAATTGGTTTAATAAATTCACAGAAAAACTAACATCCGCTTGCCAGTGGCGGCTCAATTTAAAGAGAGATTGAAG
Organism: Carterocephalus mandan; assembly: GCA_018250895.1. Lineage (NCBI taxonomy): Eukaryota > Metazoa > Arthropoda > Insecta > Lepidoptera > Hesperiidae > Carterocephalus > Carterocephalus mandan. The sequence goes on along the minus strand of DWTT01000496.1, from coordinate 5,494 downwards.
TGCGAATTCTTTTATCTTCTTCGGTTGAGCATTGTCTACATGCCAGCCAACTAATATATCAACAGTATCAACAAAATGGTTTGCAAAATGTTCTGGGTAGGAATTTGATATCACAATCATAGCATTAATTGCTGCTATAAATGAATCAGCTGAATCTGTTCCTTCAATTATAGACTGCAGTCTTTCTAAAGTAGGCTCAACAAAATCTGACAAAACCGGGGTTTGTAAATCTAGCTGGAAAGTCTCAATGAAGGAGAGAGTAAGCAAATATTTAATTGAAGAGTTTTGAGAGTTATAGGTTGCTAAAATCCAGTCCAAATGCTTATGAAAATCGTGTCCCATGACATAGCCAATCCGCCCCAACACTACAGCTGCGCCGTCCTTTGTTTCAGGACCGGGAGCATCGTACAGAACATCAAGCAAGGATTCCACCAATATGTCATAAGATCTCCGTATATATCTTGCATTTTCTGGCAGCATGACCGCTTCCTGCAGCTTGCTGCATATCACCAAAGATTTTTCCACATCCACCTCCGCGCAGAGCCGGCGCAGCAGCTTAGATATGCGTGGATCTTCCGGAAGGTTTACCACCAAGTCTGAGCGCTCGTAAAATTTGTTGCTACCCCCATGCGACCAGGCGTCGCTATTGGCTTGAGCTAACGATTCGTGGTATTTGTAGGAATTCTCGTCTCTGTCTCCCCGTGGCGGGAAACCTCCACGGCCTCGCCCGCCGCGCCCGCCGCCTCTCGACGGGCGGAACTCCGTGATGCGACCGCGAGATCGGAACCGTCCGTCCCTGGGCGGACCACCAAAAGAAGACGACGCATTGTAAGATGAAACATAACCTCTGACCTTATCATCCGCTGTGTTTTCCTGACCGATTTCGTCCCTATCGGGAGCGTCGGAATTCTCCGTCTCCCTTGGGTTTTTAACTTTATGATGAGCAGTAGTTGATATCATCACTAGAACTTAGGAAGGATACGTAAATAAAACCACACATGGCCGCGAAATTCCGACGGAAAACGATCAAAACTTTAGGCAGACAAACGTTCACACACTATTCACAGCTAAAGTTCTTACGCCAACAGAGACAAACAAGAAACTTCAAGAAAGTGTCATAACCATAGGTCTTAACCACAGAGAAGGAATCAACACATAGCATAGATAACTAAGATTCCATGTCATGTCACGAAACCAAAGTGAACTTGAACGTTTAATGACGTAGTATATGTCATTCTGAGAGACTGTAGTATATGTCATTCTTTACTTATTTTATTCATTGTCAAAATATGTATAATTTTTAAGTTGAATAAAACCAATATTTCCATTGGTTTTGACTTTCATTTTATCAGAGACTTAATTTTATTGGATTCGCTGCAACCCATAGACGTCCCACAGCTGGTCACTCCCCCACAGACAGCTGCGGGCACTGAGTTAAGGAGGTCTAAAGCATACGCCGCTCTAATGCGGATTGGTGGAGGGGTTAGTGGCCAACCCAGTGTCGATTGTTCTCAAGCCACCCGAAAGTCTCTAAGTCTTTCTTTCTTCTTTCTTTTTGCACGTAAAGGCGTCGGTCCAGGTTGTTTTCATTGATGGACTATAATTACATTTAACTATATTAACTAATTGCAGATACAGTCTTAGCGCTAATGCACACGTCGTATTTTAAGCGTGCAGATGCGTGTTAACGAGCTTCTGGAGAAAAATCACCTGATGTTCGGGGGAAAAAGTCCAACAGCTCTCTAGGGAGGGGTCGGCCTACACGGGTGCGTGGCGCTTAGATGGGGTTGCGGCCCATTGTCGGCGCGGTTATACAGACGCGCCAGCCGGACCACTAACTCATCCAGTGACTTCAGCTTGTAGACGCGCGCGATCACCATGTTCCAGTTATAGCGCCCCGCACCTATGATTGCTTGCAATGCAGGGCGAGCTCATGGTGCGATTCAAATACGTCGTGTTCATAGACCCTAATTCTAATGGTACGTTTAAAGAGTTTTCTTTTGTTGTTTTATTTTTCAGTACATACATACATATTATTATTTATAGGTACTTTGTTTTGTATTATTCAACCTTCAAATGTTGAACGCGTTCCGAGTGACAGATGCCATCTAATTGTATTTGTATTCTTTTTGTATTTTAATCTCCAGAATTCTGACTCTGTGCTCGCCTGCACGCACTGTAGTAAACTTTATTTGAAATAACCTTTGTTTGTAAATACTTCTTCTTCCAAACTAAAATTAATTATTTCTATTCATTTTATGGGTATTTGTAAAGTTAATAAGCATTCTCACAAGCAAATGTATTTGAACAGGTGGAAATTACAATACTAAATATGAAATCTTCAAAACGAACACATGTCTTCAAAGGTAAACTATAAACATTTTCTATAAGGTTTCTTTATGATAAACATTTAATTTAGTTTACTTGATAAAAACCAACGTAATTTATTATTTTTAGCATTAGAACTTAAGCTTAAACAAGATTCAAAATCACCGCACACTATTTATATGAAGGAGCACATAGTAAGAGACTATACAAAAGACAAACCATCAGGGCGCACTCTTTTTATTTTAAATATTCCTCCTTATGCAGACGAAAAAGGATTAATCAATGCCTTTCGAGAAGCTGGTACTGTCGAATCCGTCCAGTTCTACACAAAACCTGGAGCCATAGAAACAAACATAAACAAATTTATGCCGGAACCAAGTAAACCTACATTTAGGGTATGCTATCTTGTTTTCAAAAAACTATCCCAATTAGACAAAGCCCTGAATTTAGAAAAACTATGCCCCATGACTTCAGGGGATCATGAAATCAAACTTGGTATTCAAAAATGGATTCAAGGATATAACGATTCCATCCTCCCAACTAAAGTGTTAAAAGAAAATGTCGAAGAGTTTATGAAAACTCACGATGAAAGAATGAAAAAGAAGGATAAGAAGGAGAAACAACTGGAACAAGAGGACGATGAAGGCTGGATCACTGTAACCAAGCGGGGCAAGGTCCAGAGCTTTGCTCGCACAGAGAAAGTGGAGAACAAGATAATGGCTAAGGAGGAGAAGAATAAGAAACGCAAGGAATTAAAGAACTTCTACACCTTCCAAATCAGAGAGTCTAAGATGAAGCACATTGTGGCCCTACGACAGAAGTTTGAAGAAGACAAGCGGAAGATAGCTCAAATTAAACAGAGCCGTAGATTTAAGCCATTCTAATAAAAGTATTTCATTACTTTTTGTTTCATTTTTATTCTACAAGCACGTAAATTTTTTTTTTTTGAGCTACAATACTTTCTATTATTCAGATTTAGAATAAATACATCCAATACTCTGTGGTCTTGGGCTCTTGGGTTGGTTCAAAATTTTGTACCGAGAATTTTTCGAACATGAAATGAAATTAAATTCAATACTTTTTTTTTTTTTTTTTGGGATTTTATTTATATACTTTCTGATATTGACCACAGATATTATAATATATAATCTTTGTTAAACATAACATTGTACCTACTTGTTGTAGTTTTCTGTTGCATGAACGATTGTGGCAAATAAAAGTTTCTTTCTTTCTTTCTATAATTATAAATCTGTGACAAGACAGTAACATATAATGTACTCTGTGGTAACGTACACTGAGGCTCAGTGTGTGCTCAGTGTACTCTCAAGTCTCAACTCAACTCAGCTTACGTTACCATACTTGCTCAGTGACTGAGCAAGTATGGTAACATATATTATAATGTACTCTGTGATGGTAACGTAAGCTGAGTTGTTACTTGTTACCTTACTAATTTGCTAATTAATTCATTCATTCATCCTAGCAAATGCACAAGCACAGAATACAATAAGTGGACAAGACTTCGGTATATATAGCGCTAGCTACTAATATACTAATCTGTGGTATAGTGTATAATCTATGCACAAGACAAGACGTACGAGTCAATTTCCCCGGGACAGGGAGGGGTTAAAAAAAATCATTCATGTCCGTCCATGTCATGATTTATGATTCAATTCAATGAATTGTTTTATTTTTGTTAAATTAAATTAAAGATTGTTGAATGAATCATAAAATTTAATTTCAATTCAATCCAATCGACTGCAGAAAGTATTAAAAATGTCTGTATCAGATATAAAACATACCTTGCGTAAATTCGAATTTCCAGTATGTGCAAAGGAAGCTTTGCTGAAAATAGGTAAATGCAACCTTTCTTTATTTGATTTTTTCAAAGTACGATTTTACGAATGAAAACCCTGGTCTAAGGTACGTGTAAGCGTCCTTCTGAGCCCATATACTCGTTTTACAGAGCAATTGCTCCTGGGTCGTACGGCGCCGACAAACAAACAGCTAGACGTGGCCATGGACATCATATCAGAGTTTGTGTTTTGCGAGACCGACCGCCGCGGCAACCGGCGGAGCACCGGCCTCAACCCTCTCCAGGAGCTGCAGCTCATTGACATCATCTGCGACTACATATCCGCTTGTCCCAACGAAACTACTAAGAATACCATTTTTCTATTTCTGTTCGGTGGCATGGAAAGCCCGAGAAAGATTAAAATCCTCACCATACTTGCCAGTATGGCTGTATCTGCCTCAAGTACCCCAGTAAGTATTTTTTATATTAATATAGGTGATACCAGAGGAGCTACATTGGCATTGCATCCTAACCCTGAAGTGCTCTTTTTAAAATATGTGACTTTAAAAATACTAAATTATTTAACAAAACCAAAAAGTCACCATTCCCTATTGATACAGGCAACATCTGATGGGTTTCGAAGAAACCATTATTACTTAAATTACTTTACTGTATAGCTGCTACATACTACTAATAATAAAACTTAAAGGCCTGGGTTCCATTTAAAATAATAGCAGAAATGCTGCAACAATTTTAGTAGTAGCAAATAAATCATACCACATAAGACTAGGTGAATTTGACAAATTTGATTAAAGCAAAATTGCTGATTGTAGAGAGACAGAAACAAAACTAAAAAAAGGAGATTGTGCTAAGCTTGAATTTATATTCTAGGTTCTTCTAGCAGTGGGAGTGTGGCTCCAGCAGATGGGTTGTTCTTCCCAACAATCATTGCAGCTGGTTGAGAATGTAATCCGGGACCACTTTTACCTGAACACAAGCAACCAAATGGCCCTGAAGTCGCTGGCCAGTGTCGCTCCCACGTTCGTGGCCAACTTCATCACTGCTATCACTGAACTGTATATGCGCGATAAGCAAGGGAATAAGCGGTTGCCACCCAGGAATCTACTGGAAGTGATCACTTCATGGGTAAGTAGCTCTGACTCACAAGCCACAATTAGGCGGCCAAATGTTTATTTATGTAGTACTAAAATAGAACAAACTAGCTGACCCCACAAATGTTGTTCTGCCATATGAAATGTCAAAGTGATGCACGCAACACTTCATGTAAATGACAATTTATACAAAAACACAATTATTTAAAAAACATTTTCCAGTGGATAAAATTGTGAATCTAAACCGTTCTTCAATCCCCTT
>DWTT01000495.1:0-15315 GCA_018250895.1 Carterocephalus mandan | reverse complement strand
TTATGTATTATGCATACTGTATTCTATATTTATTCTATACAGAAAAATGGAGCCCCCGCCTCCCCCAAATCCTTCAGCAATGTCGTCGCAGAGCGCGCACAGTCCCCATAACGCGCATGGCGCGCTTAACGCGCAAGCGGCGCATAACACGCAAAACGCGCATAACGCCCACAACGCGCAGGCGGCGCATAACGCCCACAACGCGCACAGCCCGCAGCGGAACTCCAACTCGCAAGAACACAACTCTCTCGACTCGTTGTACCGACCACAGGATAATAATTACAGGTTTTTTTTTTCTATCATGCAATTAATTTACATTATTTTCGGCTTCGATTCCGGATTAAGACAGATAGGGGCCGCAGTTTTGAATCTCACTCGCATACGAAAATCGCCAAAGCGTCTACGAATTTCATGCTGTCTCTATTTTTGAAATTCACTCGCCGTCCGTACCACTCGATTTCTAAATTTCGCCCGGTTATTTCACTTTTGGTAAGCATACAATTATCTCGTTATAAAATTCACTTAGGAACATGTAACATTCGCGTAAGTCGTATCAGTGAACATCAAAAATCGGGGCCCAGTTATTATTTCCTACTGGGTTAGTTATGACTTGTTCTTGGTTTTTGACGAACGTGTAGGCTTCGCTGCTCTGCTAAAATATTAAGCAATTATAAGTATAATATTATAATGTTTAAGAACTCCGTTGTAAATGTTAGCGCAGCATTTAATTAGGAAAAAAAAATTAATGGGGTTCAGAATGCTTTACAAGTTTCTTTTTAATAGATTCTTTAGTATTCTCTACGTGGGATTGTATATGTGTGTGTAATCGTTCAAGGCCGAGCGACAACTACCGCAGCCCGCAGCGGCCGCCCGTCAACGGCGCTGCGCACGCGCCGATGCACGCGCGCGGTCCTTCATTGCCAAACGTGCCCACCAATGACCATGCTAAATACAGGTACTTTGGATTAACTATTTTGTATTTCACGAGTACGATATGAAGCTACTGAAGCTAGCTTCTTCCCGCCTACACCAGTCTCGCCGTGACAAGCCATACAACTATTTCGAAATACTTAACACCAAAATACCTTTATATCGTGCGTACCCGTGAAATCCTAAATGGTCAATTTTTGTTGTAGTACAAAATTGTTTGTACTGTATTCTTAGCTCTATAAATTTTCATTCATAACTAAAATCGATACGGATCCTCATTGTGTTCCTGTCAGAAAGTAACTGCGGAGTTTGGAATACCGTACTAACCTTAGGGATTATCAGTGATTTCAAAGACTGATAACTAATATTCCCAAGTATTTATTATTTTTATTTAAGAAATACTTATGCCTAATTGAATTAAGTTGATTCGCTATTAAAATAGCATTGTACCCAGTGCCCGCACAAACTCGGCGTCGCAAGCGGACTACCCGGGGCGGGCGGGCGCGCCGCCCTACAAGCCAGTGCCGCCGCCCAAGCCGAAACACTACCGCCCGCCCGACGCGCACGCCATGCCGCCGCAGCACCCGCAGCACCCGCAACACGCCGGTAGGAACGGGGTGAGTGCTGGTCCTTCGAGCCGGATATACAAGCCTTGCTTGGTAGGATTGATTAATCATTATGACTTATTATAATCAAGTTAATTTTACAATTCCTGAAAGCGACTGAAGTCACAGAATTTTTTTATATATAGTTTATATGATTCCGTGGGGCTACGTAAGAGACGTTATTAAAACCCTAATTACATATTGTAATAATGTATCTAAATATGAAATGTATATTTTGTTCAATAACATTTGTACTTACATACGCGCTTACGCGATGTGCGCTGCGCATTACACTATTTTTGAAACTCACACTCGCGTGTGATTGGAGCGGGCAAAGCAAAGAAAAATGTGCGAGCTTAAACCAGGATCTAAGATCAGGGCTGTCATAAAGTATGCGGCGAGTAATAACATAGTGAAATTGTCCAGCAGACTATGGAGCAGGGTAATGGGTCGCCTGCGCGCGCGCAGCCCGGCCCGCAGTACTCGCATGCGCACGCGCATTCCCAGCCTGCGCGCCCGCACCACCACGCCTACCCGCAGGTATTGATTGACTGTACATAGAACGACTGTGTAATCATTAAAAAATATGGAGTAGTGAAGTATAATCGATTAAAATATGTTGAAAATTTTAAATCTACATCCCTTAATTCTGTTCTATCTTGGTATTATAATAATGTGGGAGTGAGCTTGCTTTGTTATGAGGTTGTATTGATTCTTATTACCTCGCCCGAATTTATTTGGTAACAATTTATTTCAAATGCCATACTAAAATAAATTTCAGTTTTGTGACATGGTGACATGGCTTTCTACTTCACTACTACAATATCTTAGATAGGAACAATATCTTAGGTAGTCAGTCAGTCGGTCATAGATAAATCAAAAAACTTAATCATTTGACTTGAAAATACTTGTCTTAAACAATATTTAAAAAAGCTCCTGTTGTTTCCTTATAGTTTTTTAAGAGGAGAATATGATTGACACACGACACCCAAGAAAAATCCCCAGTGTGTGACCCCGATCTGCCGGGACTACTGCTCGTATTTAAAAGCCGCCGTACTTATTGATTTCATTGATTATGTATGTAACTTAAATTGAGCATCTTTTGTATTTTTTTTATATTCGAATCATAATATATTTCAGCAACAGATGTACGGTGGGCAGATGCCGCCGCAGTCGCCGCCGTACTCGGGACCGCCGCCGCACCACCGCGCGATCAACTTACCGCACAACCCGCATCTTATAGGTGAGTTCCTCTATTTGAACAGATGTTGCCGCAACGGTGTACTGCGGCAGTCCGCCGGACACAACGCCGTAACCGTACCGCCGTATCTCAATGTCCTATACCTCAATGTGAGTGTCTCTACATCCCTAAAGACCGATTTCGTGTACATACTAAAATAATAATAAAAGCAGCAGTGACTGTCCAGAGGCTTGTGCCTTTTGTAACGGTTTGTAAATGTTAGGAAATTACATGCCTGACAGTTCTTTATAACGTTCTCGGAGTAGTCTATCAAGACTTACGTGAAAAGCGTGGCAAACTATGGCCTAACCCCTGATAAGATAGTGAGGCCGACGATCATAAAAAGTAAAGAGTAATGCGTAATAATTGGATAGATCCAATAAAGCCTTCTAGAAGGACATTCACTTTTGTTTCTATACCAAACAAGTATTTTAACTATTTCCTAAGTTGTGTAACGTTCAGTTTAGCGGACCAAAATAAAATGAATCCATTTCATCCTCGCTTACAGACTTAGCAGGCAGTCGGGAGCAACGCGGTTCCGCCTTCGAGTTGTACAGAAAACCTCAGCACATGCACAATATCAGGTAAACTAGCCTTAACGCCACACCGCAGCCGTCACTGCTCCTCTCAAATCTCACAATCTTTTCAAACAGTTCGCAAAACTCCTAAATATCTAAATTAAATATCAAATAATATTAAATCCCCCATTTAATGCATGTTCAAGGTCATTCCACTCGGAATCTTGCCGTCTATATCAGCCCCTGTACAATTTGCTCTAACATGCAAACACCGATCGCTTCACAAACGACTAACATGTCTTGTTGGGCCACAGTATTAGTATGGTATTGTATGTGGTTATAAACGATTTAGAAATACTCTATATATTTTGTAACATATATCTGTATCTGGGCGTAAGTCTGTCGAGTTGTTTGAATAACATTATGTAAAATAAATCATTTGTGATTACAGTATTTAGATTGGTTTGCATTCAATGAAAAATTGGCAGTGCGTGTCTGCATTTTAGTGCAACTTGTTGATTTCATACGAAAGCATATTGAACTAAGTTGTCCGTCTCTTTTCTTCTTCACCATATCTATCACTCTTCTCACAAAATCTTAAATTGTCTATATTCTTGTATCATTACCATGCACACTTTTATTCGTTAGAACAGCCTTTATCTACTAGTAGTAAAAACATTTAATCATTCTTGTTCTTCGGGGCATTTATTTTAATATGCTTTCACAGAATCACGAAATTCATTTTATGAAATTTGTCATTATCAGTTCAGAGACATTTCAGAATTTTCAATATAATATGCATACAAAGTTATCTACGTCATACTGTATATAACAAATATGTATTGAACGATCTGAGATGTCCAAATGTTCATCATTGATAAACTAAGTGGGTTTGGTTGTGGGTTTCCGCAGCTCTTCGGACATGAACTCAAGCGTGGAGCCCGACGAGACATTCTCGCCGAAAACCAAAAAGAAATTGTCCAAAAAGCCGTCGTTCATTAAAAACGCCGTCCTAGACTTGTTCCGATCGAAAACGAAAAACTCTCAGAAGGTGTCTCGGCAAAAGTCACTCTGTGATGGTGACATGCAACAGAGATACGCGAATCAGACGCCCGCTCTACGGCGGGAGAAATCCGACCTCAGCGACATGACTGTCCACATGAGGAACACACAGATTAGGAACCAAATGCTGCAGCGCAGCAACTCATCGTCATGCGAGAAGCCTGTCCTAAAACCAATCCTCAAGCGACAGAGCTCGTTTTGCGACGACAGAAATGGTTCTATATGTACAGTTAGAGATTACGAAGCCAAACCTGTAGTTAGAAACTTAAGAAGACAGAATTCCATGTGTGAAATGGAAACTGAACCCAAAGTTACCCCTTTACTACGTAGGCAGAATTCCCTCATAGAGTATAATAGAAGAGGCATTTACGGCCAAACACCCAGCTTTAACATGATTACCAAAATAGATCCGATCTACCAAAGACAACAGCAGATTAAACATGAACCGTTCTACCCCACTCAACCTCTACCTCCAGAACCCCTATACCAAAGTAAAGAACACATAGTCTATGACCCTATTCCTAAGCCGAGAAGAACCTATGCTTCTCTGTACGATACCTCCAGTGAGAATCCTTATGCCACAAGGTCAGAAATATCTAATCAAAGCTTCGAAAGTCCTTATGGAAACCGTGAAACTATAGCGATGCCGCTTTTAGATCCTCCGTATGCTACCCGAGCAGAAGTCATGCGGGAAAATCCATATGCTTCTAGATGCGAAGTTACTGAAACCCCTTACGTAATCAAGCAAGATGTAACTAAACATCCTGAATCGCCTTACGGTGAATCACCGTATTCCAGCAAGGAGCAGATGCTAAGGCAAAGAATGACTTCAGAGAGTCCATACGCGACTAAAGAAGATATGTTGCGTCAGAGATTCTCTGAATCTCCTTATAATACAAAGGAAGAAATGCTGAAGCAGAGAATGGAAAATTCACAGAATACAAAAGAACCCATTTATGGTAAACGAACGTACGAACCGCCACAGAGCACGTCTTGGTCAGAAAGTACATACGCGGTGCGACCTGATAGAAGATTACAAACACCGGTTCACTTCCCTGGACGAGTCTCGCCTATGACTAAATGCATGAGTGAACCTCCATATGTTAGCAGGACCGAAATGATGGCAAGGGTTGGTCAAACGGATTCACTATACTGCACTCGTTCCGAAGTTAAATCGAGTTGCTCAGATCAATATGGAAGTCGCGCTGAAATGACCGAGATAACGCAACCTGTCAGACCAGCTTCAGCAGAGTGCACTTATGTGTCGAAACAAGAAATTTTGTCTCAAAAAGCTGCAATGTTGGCCAACAAAGATTCTTCATATGGTGCTAAATTAGAAGAAAAGTTGGAAATCATTAAACAGAGAAACCAGGCGAAGAAAGACATGATCTACCAAACTAGAAAGGAAGCTATTGAAACTGATTCAATGAAAGTAAGGGAACCTCTTTATGTTTCGAAACGCGAGCTTAAAGATAGTGTTATATATGAATCGCAACAAGAAACAAAAGATCCGGTAATGCCATCTCTAATACAAGATAGCAGTGCCAGAAGTAGTCCATACGAATTAAGTGATGCCAATCACTTGTCTCGGCGTGAACCGGTGTACCAAACTAAAGCAGAAGCACAGAGTTCGGAACTTGAGAAATTTCAGGAGATTGATTTTTCGAAATTGAGGTTAACTGATCAGTCGAAAATTGATGCAGAAAGAGAAAAAGCTAAAAAAACTTTGGAGACTGCTATTCTTATAGGAGAACCTATGTACGCTCCAAGATTACACGGTAAAGGAGATCATATTTCTAATGTTTTAAAAGCCACAGCCGCACCAGTGCCTTATGAGTCTACCACATCAATGGAAACGCATTATGCTTCCGAATGTAGCATGAATTTCGAAAATAAACCACAGAGTACGCCGTACACTTCGCAAGATTTACAGGATCGGACAAAATCTAATAGAACTGTAACATTTTGTGAAAAGATCGTAGAAAAAAGCCCCGAAAGTAGTCAGGATAATTCAGAAAATATGTCAAGTAGTCGAAACGAGACAACTATTGTTAGTAACGATATGACCATGGTTCAAGCGTCTGCAGCCAAGGAAGGTGACGCGAAAAACGAAGTTGAACCGGAGAATCCACATACAACATGGGGCATATTTGATAGTGAGGGAGGTATGCTTGAAGACAGACAGTGGGGAGTGTCGCTTATCATTCCACCTAAGGCTATTGCACCGGGAATCAAGCAAAAGATCTACTTTACGGTGTCTGACCCAAGACTAAGCCAGCGCGTGGGAGGACCTCCGATCGATATGGACAACGGTAATGCTTTTGTAATGAAGCACGCGATGACAAGTAGCATTGTAGACTGCACTTACTAATTGGCTATTAACGTTTGCGAATGAATTGGGATTTTAAAATTTAAGTCTAAGAATGGGATTTTTTCCACCCGAATGTCTTGATGTGATGGACAAATGAGTACATGTGTTTTGGTATCTTGATTGTATTATTTGCACCACGTGCACTGGAAATATACACTGCATGATTTATATATAGCATGAGAATAATGTATTGAGTACTTTAGGAGCCTGGAGTTTATGTAATAATTTGAAGTAGATGTAATTATATTTGTAGCGTTGAATTTAGTAATATTCGAGATACAAATTACCACAAGCAATTACAACTGATCATTTCATCCAGTTATCAAATATGGACACATTAAAGTTTGATCGAATTTTATTTTCTATGTCGTCTCAATCACAAATAGCATGGGTATTTATTTCACGGTTATCTAATTTACCATAATTGTCACTGAAATCATCACCAAACTCAGGCAAATTACTAACAGGAGGCACTTTATGATATTTTGTGTTTATATTTGCGCAGTTTCCTCCACACAATACACTCGTACTTAGAGATAGAGGAAAGAAGACATCTGCAACGACTGTGCTACGTTCAACCGACCGTGTGAGCGTACGTTTAACAAAATTGTCAGTATATGTGCACTGTATATTATGTGCAAGGATGTTATGTTTTTATCGGGTTGTTTCCTTTTAGAAAAATCTATGTTTACGTTTTAAATTACCATTCGCTTTATGCTTTTTTATTGTTTGTGTGCCTTTGTCTGGCTTTCATTTATTTTCGGTGACTGGTTTGATTTTAAATGTTGTGTTGTTTCCTCCTGTTTGCTTGGCTTTGATAACATTAGGCTATTAACGTGTTACGATTTGTGTTTGTGTGTTTTCGATGTCAAATTGTCCCCATTTATTTTTTTAATTTTTATAATTCTTTTAATTTTATTAATTTAATATGCTGTTTATTTTTTTCAAGCATTTTGATTTTTTGTTCGTCTTTTGAATTTAATTTATGTACTGATCTTTCTGGAATAACTAGTTTAAACCTGTATAAAAGTATGTAGATGTAAAATTACCTCTATTTTCTTTTATAGACGTTGTGATGAAACATACCTAATAATAATTGCTACAAATCTATTTCTATAATTCAAAGCTAGAAAAACTTTTATTGAGTAATAGTTCTAAACACTTGACGCCAATTTTAATTGACATATTCAATAGACTATTCCACTATTGCTAAACTATTAACAACTTATGAACTTTAGATATTTGGAAATTTCATATCATCAACTGTATAATAATGTAAATAAATCTCCTCCACCATACGTTTATGTTGAGTATATGGACAGCTTATATGACGTAACACAACATTAAAAAACTTTTGTTAAAAGGTGACTCGTGACGTCATTAAATAAACTGTATAATAATGTAAACAAGACTCCCTCCCTGTAAGTCTAGCTGGAGTATTAGGATAGCTATATATATATAGCATAATATGACACTATAAATATTATTTAATTCAATATCTTTAATTTTGCCGACAAACTGGCCTATATCAACTACTCGTGACGTCATACGTGTCTACCTGCTTTTGTTCTAAGCTAAACTTTGAATAGTAAAAAATCCCAAACAGTGGAATAATCTATTTCATGACAATCCCACCCTTTATATTTTGCCTACACCTTCTTAAGTTACACTATGCATATCAATTAATTTCACAGAAATATTGCAATGTAAATACATACGTAATTCTTAAGTTCTTACACAAAAAATAACTCGATAGCTTATTTCTAATATTACATTATACTACAGGTGAAGCGATGCTTTCTCCGCTAGTGATGTGCGGGCCCCAGGGCCTGGTGTTCCTCAGGCCGGTCACGCTCCGGCTACCGCACTGTGCGAACGCGGTCCCCTCCCTAGGCCTGACTATTAAGGCCACGGATACCGAGGCCCACCTCAGCACCGATTGGGACCAGATACACCTGCCCGCTACGACCACTCTTAACACCGTCGCTGTTAAAGTTGACCACTTTTAATAAAATACGCACGTAGGTATGTATGTAATACGAAAGTTTGTATAATGTGATACGAAAGAAAATATTTTATTAAATGAAAATTTTTCGTACCGGCATAATTTATCGGCAGTATCACTAAACCCATCAAAATTACTAGTTTGTTAGAAATTAAGTTTTATAAACTGTCGTTTTATAAGGAGCTCTATTTTTGAATCGCTCGCAAGACTTAATCCGCTCGACTGTGACATTATCGTTGAATAGAAACAATACCGGTAGTAGAGTCTTTGATATCACTTGTTGCACACTAGTGACTCAAAAATACGGAATTGCCGTGTCGTCGACCCGTTGCCATTGGCGATCGATTCAAAAATAGAACCACAGTGCGTCGCTTAAAAATGGTCGTTTTACCAGTGCTTGGCCTAAGTGCAAGATATAAATACCAATTTGCGATGTGATTAAATGTCTAATTTCAAGTGGCAAGTAAAAATATGTTCTATTAGTAGAACAAACGATAGAACAGATAATAACCCAAGATTGGAACCGCTTGCAACCTGACACTACCACCAGTCCCACTTTAGTTGAATTTTATTATGGTTGTAGTTTTATGGATGTTCAAAGGTCTGGTAAAAAACCTGACCTTGGAATGTAAAGGTTCATAGTTCTTGCTTTTATTCCCTAAATAATGCTTACTGAAAATGGCGACGAATATATTGTAAAAAATGGAATAATAAAATAATATGACAACATGCCTTTTTGTAATTGTTTTGGCACTTTTCCCACCTAATTCACGTTATATTACTTTTTGACACATGTTAGTGGTGCTAATGTAGATGTGAGTCGAAGTAAAATTTGACGTTTTTTACTTGGAATCTCTTCTGTTCGGTCATAAGGGTGAATAAATAATTATAAAATGTATGAATGGAGAAATATTTTAGGATTATGTTTGAAATAACTATGATGATAGTCAAGGAATGAATGTGTCTTTATTAATCAAGTATATTAATTATTTTTAAGGAATGCCTTACCACGACCTAGGTTATCCCTAGATGTAAGTTATACTATGTAATGTTGATATTTAATTGCAATTTAACGAGTACTATTTAAGCAATAAAACTCACGAATTTAACGAATTTTGGCTTCGTTATAAATAAATTTGTTGTTCTCGAACTATCGATAGAAAGTTAAAGGTAGTTTGGTGACATGACTCACAATTTATTTTGTGACACTTATCATGAATTAGTGATATCTAATAGAATAATACTAAAACCAAGAATTGTTATTATTAGAGTGATTATTCATGTGGCAAATTACATTGTATGTATATTTTCTTGTTACTAGTAACTTTGAATTTACCTGTGACTCGACTATTAAATTTTATATGAAAGTAAAACGTGTTTTATTGTCTTTTTTTATTTGCAATTGCTAGGTTTACTGCCTTATGCCAAATGTACCTACCCTTAAAAAATAATTTGGTATTAGCGGAAAAGTGGAAGGAGTTAAGATAGTTACGAAATTAATTTTGATTTTAAATTTAACGCCTCCGTGGCTCGGTGGTGTGTCTGTTGACCCGCGGGTGCCGGGTTCGAATCCCGGATATTTATTCGGATATTTCGCAGAAAATAAATATGGAACTACTATGAGCCGAGTACATTCTGTTTGTTTTCGCCACCAGCAACAGCCTAGGACTACTGTGGGCGTATGGGTGGGAACAATTAAACTGCTATCCGTAATAAATAATCTTCACTTAATACTTTATTTGAGCAGTACCTTCACAGAGTACAAATGTTGCATTTACGCAAGAAATGAATTTCATCAATTAGACTAGACATTACCAATTATCGTTTTGTTTCAATGGACGAATGCTTAAAAAAATAACTAATAGAGATTTTAGACAACATTTATTGATTTTTTTTAGGGGTCGTTGGTTCGAATCCTACTCATAACAAACGTTCGTTTGATGAACACTTGTGTTTGTTCTGTGTCTGGATGTTAATATTATCTATTTAAGTATGTATTTAAAAATATGTATGTATGTATAACAGTCTCTGACACCCATATAGTACAGGCTCGCGTCTAATTTGGGGTCAGATGGCCGTGTGTGAGAATTTCCATGTTTGTTTTTTTTTTAATTGAAATCTTTATTTTAATTTTAAATTGATAGATATTTTATCCCACCATAAAAAAAAGCATCATTAGCTTCAGCTTGATCCACAGTTAAATTTTATCAGTTCATCCGTGTCACCGCTGCAGCGATTGCGTAAGACCGTAGGAAGGCAACTAGCAATTTTAGGAGATTGTCCAGTACGACTTTCAAAGTAGGGGAACAGAGACTGAATTCGTGTAATCTTTTCGATTAATAACATGTCAGTATCAAATTAATGGTACCATCTGACATGAAGATAGGAAACGATCTCATGATGAAATGTTCTCGTTGTGGCCTTAAGGCGTTTTATTGGTTCATAATGAGCAACATGTAACAAGGCAAGCTTAGATTGTGTGCACAGTTTTATGAAATATAGCTGCAATACAGGTGTCCTACTAGGGCACGGGTCTACCCAAGAGCTACGCTGCTCCAATGCGGATTTGTTGAGGGATTGGTGGCCAACTCTGTGTCGAATGTTCTTAAGCCACCCAAAGGTCTTCACAAGGCTTAATTTTTTTTTACCATTGAAAATAAAACAGGCTGACAGCTTAATGTGCTCTTCGAAGCACGGTAGTGCCTATAATATCGATATCAAATCGATCGGTCGATCACACACGATCGATGCGAGCCATTGTGCTAATAACGTTACTAAAAATACGTGAATACTATAAAGCCACAACCCATAGACATTTGCTCTAGACCTCCCGCAGCTGTGTCTGTGGAAGAGACCCGTGCCCAGCAGTGGCAGGTCTAGAGCATACTACACCATGCTGCTCCAATGCGGATTGACGGAGGGGTATGGTCAACCCATGTCGAATGTTCTCAAGCCACTTGAAGGTCTTTAAGCTTAAGCTTAAGCTTAACGACTGCTTCCATCATTGAAAACAACCGGGACCGACGGCTTAACGTGCCCTCCGAAGCACGAAGTGAAATACTATACTGGGATGTATTCGATATATACCAGTAGATATACTACGAGTACTAACTAATTTCTTTCCCCTTAGTTAGAAAACGTAGTTTCAATTAAGAATTTTTACTAATATGCTTACATACTAAGTTTACCAACCACTTTTGTGCCACAGTATAGATTTATTGTGTTAATGCTTAGTAAATACGTATAGTTCAAATGACGTACTTATAAGCATAGGTTTTCTAATTAGGGGGAAAGAAATCGTAAAAAATACCTAGTGAAATTGACTTTTTATGGCAAATCGAAAACAGAATAAAAATATTCAAACCTGATAAAGCTCACGATTTTAAAAATAAAAATGAATTTTAGTTACATACGACTACGTAGTTAGATAAATTTTAAAATAATTTTAGAATAAGCTTTGCTTTACGATAAAACTTCCAGTAACCTGACGTACTTTGACGTTTTTAAATAAGAAATCAACCTTTGCAAGCAAATCAACCGACCTCAAAGCCATCGCCAACAATACCAGATAATTAGAGAAGTCATGTCGATTCATTCTTAATCAAGCAATCCTCTTCCGACGCGCCCTTCCTTAGAAGCTTTAGGCTTTTACCAATTAGTGATTACATATTTCAAGACAAGAGATTCGTTCCTCTGCCAATCCGATAGCTAGCTTTCCCTTGTGGCTACAACTAGGTGTACTTTCTATTGTATGTAATTCATTGAGATATCATTTTTATGAGGAATTGTTCATTTCAAATTGTTCTTCTTCGCCCAAGCTTAGCAGCCCAAACTCTTCACGTGTGACGCGTTATTGCCTCTCTACAGTAGGTACTCTAAATTAGGCACGGATTAAACGAGACCATGGGATAGACGAGAAAAAAGTCATTCCCACTTCACCTTCACTAACCCTAAAAAAATAACTTTCTTCGGCCCATCGTGTACTTGTTGCAGCTTCTACCACGCGCTTGAGATTACCTAGAGCAGTGATTATTCTGACAGTTTCAGACGATCATATGATAACAATGTCGCCAATCTGCAGTCTGTCTGTACCACTCTGTCCCAACGAAACGTGATTCCTTCGATCAAGTATATTTTAGCAATATCTGCTTCCTGCACGGATTATGGTAATTATGCAGTTCAGAGTTCAAACATTTTATGTAGTCTGAGCAAAAAATTTCGTAAAGAATGTAATAATTCGCTTTAGGATTCGGTAAAGTAGAGTCAAACTAATTTTTTTATTTCACAATAGCGCGACGTTATGCATGCTTAATGAATTTGAACAAAGTGATAAAAAATTTTTTATGCTCAAACAACAATATATGTCATTGATTGATTTATCACTATGCCTGCGTTTAATTAAAAAGGAATTAATTTACATTTGAATATTAACTTGCTTATTGTAGCTCAGCGACCCCAAAGTGGATCTTGGCATCTGACACAAGAGTTCGAAATTTAACTCTATCCTGAGCTACTTCCCGCCTATTTTGGCGTTAAGTCGCTGCATAATAGTAACTGGTATGAATATTTTAAAAGAAAATAATATTTTTACCTGTTAAATTTTAGGCATAAAGGTTTCTTATGAAGATTTCAAAAACACAACACTTTGAACAACGCGCACGGTTCTCCTAACGCGAGCAAACATGCTAGCCAAGTTAGGATTGGCAAACTTCACATACGTTCGAGAACTCTCTGGCCTGCAGGTGTCATCACGATACAGAACCGATTTTCAGCCAACTATCACCGCTCATGGACAATCATCCCTTGTTAGTGATAAGTAAGTAAGACCTCGAAATTCAACATTACATAAGTGTGGCATAAAACAGAGAAATAATATTCTAATACATCATTTCCGAGCGAGATAGTCTCGTCTGCCGTGTCATAGGTGAGTTGTAATAGTTGTAATACGCGCTACGTGAGAGGAATTGCACACTACCTGCTATTTGTATTACAAGCGGAGGAAATTGTGAAAGAATGTTATGACGACTCCGTGATGAGGTGGTGTGATCCTCACTGCCGCGGGTCTCAGGTTCAAAGTCCGACTGGGTCAGATATTTATTTAGCATATAAATATTTTTAAGGATATACGGTAGCAAACGATCATGCAGCACCACTCATCTACTGATAATCTGTAATGAAGAGACTCGTTCAAATTCGGTCACATTGCAGACCATGAGGACTACGAGTATCTTAGATTGTTGTAGAAAAGTTTAACCGGAATACCACACCTTCCAAACTTAAACAAAAAAAATTACATTTAAATTATGGTAAATCGTAAATGTTACGATTATTTTGTACCTTGCGTGGCGGTAGGTACCCCGGGCGAACTCTAGAAATTATGTTATGTGGTTCCATATTTAACGCCGTTTAATACATATCATATTATGTATGTATAATCACCTACCTATAAATAAATGTTTCCGAGAAAATCTTAATCGCTCGCTATTATCGCACATAAGTACTTTCAGGTATGCAATGATTTCACGTAATTTAAGTTCATTGCCTACTCAGATTACTACAGTGGTATGCCCACGAAATAAGGAAAGGTGAGGAGTAGCCGTAAGCAGATTTTCATACGTGTACAGGGCGTAAGATGTTAATTATTCGGGTACACGTGTGGTGACAGCCTAGTAGCAATCGATCTCGCCTCTCGCTCGGGGGGACGTGGGTTCAAATCCAATCACAAAAGATTTTTTCAGTAATGTGCGATTTAAGAAATTAAAATGTAACCAGCTGTAATGGTGAAGGACAACATCGTAGGGAAACTTGCATGTCTCAGAGTTCAACATAATGTTTGTAATGTAACAAAATGTAGTAGTGCGTAGTTTTGCGAGACAAGACTAGACCTATATAGGATCAAATGTTGGGTTGGAAGTACTTTTCTAAATCCAACTAACTTCCAAGAAAACAACTACTGGAGAGTATTGGTAGCAATTGTCATAATTTAGTTTTAAGTTTTAAGAACCAGGCGTAGGCCGGGAACCGAAGCGAGAGACCGTTAAGGCGACAAGGCACAGACGTAAACAACAATTCCTTGTTTTCCGTACTTCGTGGGCACGCCGTAGCATTGGCTATTGACTCGCGTCGATTCGATTGTCACTTTTGTCACCGTGCGAGCGCCGAAACAAAAACACCACACCAGATTTTGATCTATTGTTCAATTGTCATTGTTTGTGTGGCTGGAAGCTAATTCCGCTCAATTAACATGTTTTGAAATTATCTTATTATACGTCGAAGCAAGATAAGGTCGCCCTAATCCTCGATCTAGTATTGGAGGTGTGAGGATTAATAAATGTCAGTAGATAAGGATATTGAGAAAATGTTGTAGAATATTAATTGTCTTGATAGTCTTTGAGTCTAAAATAAATGGATTGAATGTGAAATAATTGTACTGTAAAAAAATTTTTTTTTTTAAAAAGCTTTTATAACTTTTTATTTTATTTTCATGCATTTTCATCGGAACCTAACATGTGTACCAAATTTCAGCTCGATAGCTTCAGTGGAAGTGGGTGAAATATTGATTGCAAGATTCCAGGACATACTTA
>DWTT01000494.1:0-15325 GCA_018250895.1 Carterocephalus mandan | reverse complement strand
TAAGAAGATTCGAGAAGAAAAACTTAGAATATCAGTGGTTTGTACCTGATTATTATGGTTAAGCAGTAATTCAGCGTTCAGTAGCGTTCATAGCCATGGCTGGCATCGATTCAATGTGATCGACAGAGTTAAGCAAGCCGCAGTTTGGGGATGGGTGACCGCTAGTGGCAAAATTTTATGGGCGCTACCGTGCTTCGAATAGCACGTTAAGCCATAGGTTAGCCTGTATCTATATATTACAAGCTTCCATATTATATCCTACACTACCTATATGTAAATATTCTGATTCTTTCGTAATCTAGATTATCTAAGACCTGCTAAGCTTCTGATATCAAGATAATCTAGAACCAATGATTTAAAACGTATGGCCAATACCATTTAGCATCCATTAGAATTTTTCTGTAGGAAACATTCTCAGGCTATCTCATTCCAGCGAACAAAATCGCCATAAGGGGCGGAAGTATAATAATAAATCCTACGAATCAATTTCGACGTAACGGTGTTCTCCATCAGAAGACGAAACTCTGGCGGCCATTTTTCTGTAGCGGATTTGCGCTATCGCTCGCCACCGCGCTACGGCGACATATTCTTAGCCACGACCGCTTGGCCTGTGAACAAGATGTTATGGAGTATCATAAACAAATCATCGCATAAACACATAGTATAATTTCTAGAATGATTGACTTTTCGAAGTCTAGAGTGTGCTACATGATCATAGTGAGTGTTTTTATAGCAATAAAATGTCAGCTTCAACCGTGAAGGAAACTTCTTGATGAGCCCTGTAAAGTCTGCAAATTTTAATTGGGCCAGGAGTTTACCCCTCTCCTTCCGAGAAAAGACTCGTGCTTAGCAGTTAACCTAAGAAAAAAATTACTAACCTAACCAAAAGATAAAACCTTAATTAGCAAAGAACAATATAAAAAAAAATCATGTGCTTATAACTTATACTAAATTATTATTATTAGATTTATTCAAAAATGTTTCTATGTTTTTGGTAGCGAGTAGTGATTGTTTAGATACTTATGAATTGATATTTTTTTTCACAACATACATACTTAGTCCTCTCCATAGAATCCTTATTCTTAAAAGAATATATTTTTACGATTCTCACACCATCTCGCCCGATCCGATGAGTTAGTATCATGGAGCGCGGGCGACGTATGCTGTTCTATATTCAAATTGAACGGCCCTGGAACGACCGCCGCCATTTTGTTATCGTCACGGCGACAAAATGGCCGGCGGTAAGAAGCTTACTGGAAATGTGGTTTTCCAAATTCGTTCTGTTAAAATATGTTGAATATACGTCTTTGACTAAGATAATGTGAGCAAAATTTCTTAGTCGCTCTGTTTTGTTTAACTGTTCTGTTGCTATAATATATGTAAAACATTTTAAGAACTAGATTTTTATAGAGTTTCAATGAGTTCAGAGGAAACTGTAGAATAGGTAAGTATATCAGTAGTTTGAGTTTAATCGTTTGAAACATAAAACTCACCAGCTTAGTCATCGAAAAAAGATTAAGTTCATATACTCCAATGCTCCTGATCTTTTAAATTAAAATCAGATGTCTTTGTGAGTAACAACTTACAAAGAAAACTATGTTGTATACTGGTGCAGATAGTGGGAGCAGCAGTACTCGTATAGATAATGTCCAAAACATTCATTATTAGGCATATTAATATTTATTAAACATCGGAATTGTAAACCTTTTTCATATGTATTAAATCATCCCGAACCAAACAACCAAACAAGTATAATACCACCAAGTGTATGATATGCGTATAATATGTGACATGTTCATTATTACAAAACAATGGTAAAGTGGAGTACAATAAACGTACAAATATGACAGAGATTTATGCATCAAAAACCTAAATACAGTAACAATAGAAGTCGTCCGAAGCGAAACGTTAGGGTTGTCAACAAAGAATTACTGCACAATAGTTGATGGTTGGTTTAAAGGGTGAGATCGAAGTTATTTTTTTCGTATATTATTATAAAGATTGGCTATAAGTTACTTTTAATAAGATAACCAAATATGTTCTTTAATTTATTGTTTTTTTATGAGTAAAAAGTAAACTGTAACTTCCACGTGTCTTTTAAGGGTTCCTCATAATATTATCGTTATATTATCGATTATTTATCCGTCATAAAAACCCTTTGTTTTAGTGTTTGCTCATGTCTTGTTTGTATTTCAAAATAATATAAATTTTGCGTTTGCAAATGTGTACTCGCTACGATATCCCTTGTAGAACATGTGAATACATATAAGCAAATACATTACTACATCCAAGACCCACAATTTAAATGTTTTTAATATGGACTGCTTATTCTTTATAATTTACTAGTATGAAATGACTCGCAACCCTACTCACAACCCTAGGCTCCTGCTGGCGACAATAGCCGGCACAACTAGTTATCTATTTAAACCTGGATTAGCACTCGATAACCCATGATTAATAGCGGTGACGATGGACCGGGAGCGTTAGCAGCGCAGTCACGAGGAATATTAATTTATGGGGACAATAGCTATGATGATAAAAGATTTATGAAAAATATGGGTGTCTGTGCCGACCTACCTATTTTGTACTCACAGCATTATCGAACCACATAACGCATATGTATATGGGATATTTATATCAAGATCGCTGAAATGTTATATGTTATTTATGGTTGTTTGGATGCAAAATTAAATAAATGTTAAAAAAAAAGAGAGTGAGAATATTTGCAATTGCAATTATTGCAATTTTTGCAATCTTATAATTAACATGTTTGTTTTCTTTCTTTCAATCGTTGTTATTTCTTTGTTTTGTACGTCAGTACTATTGGTTTTGATTCTGTCAATTTGTGTGATTGTACCGACAGATTTTTAACCCGTTAATATAATAAAAAGTATTGTCCACCAATGATTACCTTTGCTAGCAAAGTCGAATACCTTACCTTCTCTTTTATGAGGAGAGGGGACCGACGATTGGGTTAATGAAAGTGTAAAATGATAATTATGTTTATTACTTACCTTCTTGCTGACGCTACACAGAACGGACGTATTCCCAGCGATCCGGGGAAGGTGTCGGCGTGCGCGAACAGATAGTGGCAGCAAAAGTGCGGATTAAAACAAATAATATATGGCGCTGGCGACACGGCCGCTGGCTAAAACGGATTTATTGCTAAATTACCGTCTTCAAACCGGTCAAGGTTTTAAAAACCTTGCAGTATTTATCTTCTTACACAGGGTACGTGAGGTTATCAGCGGTGTCAGCCCAGTTATCGGCTGTTATCGAACTCACTCGAGGCAGCAGGGTTCACATGCAAGTGCACCAATGACTTTGCTATGTTATGGAACGGTGAAGATAAACATCGGGAGGAAAATTGCATGCCTGAGAATTCTCCATAATGTTTTCAAAGGCATGTGAAGTGTACCAAGTCTTGATGAGCGTGGTGGACTAAAGCTTAATCCCTTCCCCTCCCCTCCCGTTTCCCATCCCAACAGTGGGATAAAGAAAAGGCTATCCTAGAATTGAGAGGGCTTAGATAAATATCGAATAGATAGTCTTAAATTGACGGATAATTTTCGGGTTATAAGGACGTAAGTTCATAATTTCAAATTGTCGTCAAATTTTAGTATTTGACGACTATTTGAATTTGTCACTAATATATCTCTTAATACATACCATACTACCTAGTTTCTAATAATTAACTACAAATCCGTTCATAAGCCCCACACCACTAACATCCGATGCCAAGATATACTAAATTCCCACCGTCCGTAATCCCAGATTGAATTAAGTTCTGTGCGGCGAGATCGCACATAATTCTATACCGCATATGTAAGTAGAGCGATATACAGGGTGATAGAAATAGAGAAAAACACCTACACCAGTTGTAAAGACCTTGACTTCTTGCCGGGGTTCAAATCCAGGCAATTCTTCTAAGTTTTACGTCGTCATGCAATTAAATTTCACCTACTGTGGCGGTAAAAATAACGTGACAAGACAATTCGTTGCCAATTGATATTAATATGTATTATATTAAAAGAGTTTGCCTTAGAAAATTATCATAAAGTTAAAAAAAATTGAAATTTCAATTGGGTTGTGATATTTTGTGTAAGCAATACACGTAGATATATTTATAAAATAAAAAAATAGCACACTATCGTCATTCAAGCGGGCATTGTGCTAGGCGGCGGTGGGCTAAACTAATTTTGTATTATATTTTCATTGGAAATATCTATACGCAATAGGTGAGTCTGTTATTTGGGGACAGAAATCACGGTTTATGAAGGTAAATTCAATGTACCCATGTTTTATTAATTTTTTATAACAAATTGAAAAAAAAAAGTTAGTGTACTCATTACTCATCTTAAATGTTTCAAGTGTCTAATTATTACTGTTGTTTATTCGCGTTAAAATTAATAGTAAAATTATGAAACATACTGTATACCAAAATTCGTAGTATTCCGTAGCAGTTCCGTCCAGCGCTACAGGGTGATTTAAGCCGCTCTAAGACGCTGGGAGCCACATGTCCTCTCACACCTGACGGTATTGCCGTCTATATATCGAGTTTATTTTGCACTGTTCCCCATTATGAATCTTAATGAGAATTAGATAGGGATAAATCAGAAAGGAAATGAGTAAGGTATAGCTATAATATATTGTTGGACCAGTTGACCAATCGACCAAAAAATTCGTTATTCCGTAGGATAGAATTAGTTATCCATAAATTTCTTATTGCTGGTCATAGAATAAAAATAAATAATGAAAATAATGAAAATAAGCTTAAAGATATATTTGTAATCACCGCAGTGTTGGGACTTTTTTAGTTGGTAACCGCTGATCATGGTTTCATTGCAGTAGGTAACTAAATAGTTTCGATGCGTAAATAAATATCGGTATCAAATTGTTATATGCCCTTCTCTTAACTCGAAACCGAGTAACTGTCAGAGCCAATTGTTATAAAATACCAAAATCAATATTCGATTAGTTACCGCTAAGCGCATACTGGCTGTATAAAAATACCACATATCAACCCCGAATCACCCCCAATTCTTCCCATAGTTGGTTCAACTCCAACCGACCGAGCAAATGTTCGAAACTGTATTGAAGAATCGAATTAAAATAGTCATTGATTTTATTTTATAGTTCGATTATTGGTAGAACAAATGTCGATTTTTGAACGTAGAAAAATGTATTTGATTATAGACATTACTGGCTGGAATGGTATACATAATGTATTTTGTATCTACTCGCTTACTCTTATTCATTTAGTTTTTAGTCTTAATATTATGTATAATGTTATTAGTAGCAATTTAATAAATCATTAAAAATATCCTTTGTAGAATGACACGTAGGATTAGATAAGCCTAAAGATCTTCACTTCACTTGAAGTGCAAATTAATTATATTGAATATATAACTGCATAAAGCTTGACTTCTTATAAAACGGTTCGGCCGTACTGCTTACGATCTTTCTTCTTAAAAATAATAGCTAGCTGTAAACTTACTAATAATAGGAAAAATTATAAAACTTAAGTGATTTTAAATTAAAAACCCATTAATAAAGAACTTCAAAACACAACAAGCCATTTGTTGCCAAATCGAACCGCATCAACAAAACCCTTTGCTGAAATAAATCATATTTAAAAAAGGAACTTCTATCGCTGGATTCAAAATGGCGTGCGCCGCTAAGCGATTGCATCTAACGAAACATAAATTTAAATTTATAATCCAACACCCTTTAGAACTCGCCCTACAGATATAGCAAAAATCATTTAGCCATTTTTTTATTTGTACCAATTTTTAGTTCGAGCTTAGGCTAATAAGGTATTTATTGTATATTGACGGACCGTTGGCGCAAACGGTAGTAACCATGCCTTTTGCGCCAGTGGTGTGGGTTCGAATCCCATACAGAATAAAACATTCGTTTGACGAACAATTGTGTCTGGATTTTAAAATTATCTACCTATTTATATATGTATTAAAAATGTATTTTATATCAGTCTCTGGCACCCATAGTACAGGCTCGCGCCTAGTTTGGGGTCAGATAGCCGTGTGTGAGAATCTCCATGATATTTATTAGTATTTATTAATTATGATTACTATTATTAAATTACTAAACTCAATTACTTTGTCCTTCCTCTATGCCATAATATATTTGAGTCTTTGTTTTTATTATTAGCTTCAGTTGTATTTATGATATATGTAGTTGCATCACTTGCATCAGTGATAGTAGCTATTAAAAATGTAATATTAATTAAAAATTAAGGATTACGTATTAAAGGTTGATGTTTCATTATGCAAATAATTTATTTTATAAAATCAATAAAATAATTCAAATAATAAAAGTAAAACAAATGTAATAGGAAGGTATATAAAATTGTTTAGGTTTTAATTTTTCATTCAGATTATACTCGTACCCGTAACTCATAAGGAGGTCGTAACTCATTTTAGGTGAAAATTATCTGACTTTCCTTATGGCCGTGCACTGAAAACGATTAAAAGACTTTTATAAAACCGCAAGCTATCTTAATCTGCGTCCATATACCAACTGTCAAGGAAAGAAAAAAAAGAAAAAAAATCGAGTGCTTATCAAAGATCTTTCCACTCCCGAAGAATGGGGTACGATATTTAGCATAATAAGTGACGCCTAACCAACGTTTAGGGGGAACGGGACGAGTTTATTTAGTACTGTAGGGGTGTGAGAGAGACAGTGGTTGATTCAGAGAGAACAATATCACAATCTTGTTTCTGGGCCATTACCTTTAATTAGTAGTAGAGGACAGCAGCGCGTTTGTTCGGCGTTATGTTTGAGATAGTCAGTCAAATGTTGCGGTACAGAAACGGGTTATTTAGCGCTTGTTTATGTCAGCTCTGAATGGTTTTGTATTCTCCAATGATGGTAATGGCTTTCGGTTATGTGAATTTACATATTTGCCTGGGTAAGTTATGGCAGAATTTCAGTCCACCGTTTGTACAAAGGCTCTGTTTTACCACAGCGACTACCTACCGCGATAGGTTTAAAGATCTCTCAACAATCTTGATGATAGAAATCGATAGATTACTTACGTTAAGAGCGGGTAACCGCTGAATTTGGGCTTCAAGTCGTGTCGTTTAACACGTTAGTCGACAGTGACTCAGCCATAAACTTTTATTTGGTTTTTTACCGGTTTGGGATATAGAGAAATAGAGATCTATGTCCATCAGTGTACCCCAAAAGAATGGAGGCTGTATGTTGCCTATTTATTATAAAATGTTCATTATGAATCCTTTAGGCTTCATTAGAGAGTACCTACTGCAGCCCAGCTGAAGAGTAGCATTTCAGTTTAAGAGCTTATCAAACGCTGTGTTACGACCATCTCACAATATTTACTGCTAGTATTCTGAAACAAAAAGATCCAAAGATTACTTATAAACTGAACTACGACTGCTACGAGTACGATGCGCTGAGAATATTCGCAAGTTTTGTTATAAAAACTGACACAAATTCAGTTTACAAGTTTTTTAATGCTTCACCGATATTGCAGAGCTATAAAACCAATCTCAGAAAGTCTGTGCAAAGTAGGTCAAATTTGGTTAACCCAAGTTTGAACGGAACTGAAATAAATAAGGAAAGACGCGATGATTTTGTGGAGGTATAAACGTAGGTAGGTACAACAAATTCTTGTCGAATATTTATAACGAGTTAGTATATTGAGATGACATACATATACATCTATAGTAAAGTTTTGATAAACATGAAAACCACTGCCTTGTGTTGCGGTAATAATTTGGAAATACACAAGAATCTCCCTGAAAAGGCAAAACATCTCTCTTGCTAATTCCTCAATGTAAAGTAAAAAATTATATATATATAATATAAACTTCCGTACAAGCGCATGCGAACAATCATCACCTTACTACGGGTTAGCACGAACAACGGATCTTTCCAATGAATTAACCCTACAAAGCGGCCGGGATAATAAAGACCACGAGGGCGACACGGCTTTGACATTAAATTGAGACATTTAACATTGACTGCTTTGTACTAATAGCCTTGAGGACACCGTGGCTAAAGGTGGCGAAACGGAGTTTAAACTGCCGTAATGGGCTGTCACGGAGACCGATGTTTTCCGTTTTGTTATAAATATTGGTTATTTACTTATCTTAATTCGAAATTTCCATTAGTAGCTCGGAGTCTGGATTTGTGCCCTGTGTATGTTGAGGCTTATCGCCTATCACATGAGACCTTAACTGGTCTCATGTGACAGGCGATAGTGCGAAAAGTGGGGATACTCACACACCTCTTCCTAGTTCTTCAGGGAAATACTTAGGTACTAAACAAACAAAAGCAGTATAGAATCTTGACATGGTGCTCTTGTAAGTTATAAGGAGATTGTCAAGTCTTGTATTTTACACTAGATTCTAATAATTAGAGCTTTTTTCACTTTTACTTGTATAATTATAAATAAGTACTTTATTGTCAATATCCAACTACTTTACGGAACTCAATGCCTAAGACATCATAGAATAGAATAAATATTTATTTTGCTTTGCACACAAACAAAAATTATTACAAAAATTACAGTTTGAATTGTAAATTCACGACAATAATAATTATTTAAAGGGCTACAAAATAAGTATTTCTAGAAATTATGAAATAAATATATGAAAATAATGTTATATATTCTGCAGTTTCAAGAACAAAGTTATATAACATGTGTAACTAAGCTATCCTCGATTCAAAGAATGGAACTATTTTGGCTCAAAATATATGTATGTATATATTTTTGCTGAAACCGTACAAAATGGCGAAAAAGCCGTAACCCTCAATTGAACGACATTACATAACGACCTTAGCAGTGGTCCGTCTGGCCCTGGTGATTTAAGAACTATTTTTTTTAATTTTGGCAACAAATATTCTTGCCAAGACCATTCTATTAATATGCAAGAGCATACGCCACAACTTGGTTAGCAAATACTATGTTTTCAGTGAAGTGCTGTTTTGTTTGCCAAAATTTTCAAATGAACTATCAAGTAATAAATATAAGTTTAACGAGATGGCGATAAGTGTCACGGACCTTGTACAAGAAGACTCATAAGGATCTTGTTCCAAGTCTCTATATATAGTATAGTCGCTAGATACAATGTCGGTCGCCTCTGGAAAAATATAAAAAGAAATGACGATACTTTTCAACCCGAATCCAATTGCGACTGATTATACGTCCCTAGTAAATAAATCATTGTAGTTTAATAATATTTTTTTATTATAGTTTTAATTGTTTATTTATATTATATTTATATATTAATAGTATTTAATTGTTATAAACGAATGGTTATAACTTCATTGCATCAATCCACCAAACATACGTTTATATCTTTGTGAAACACTCTATATGCTACCATATGCATGTGTTTTTTGCAAATTGTAGCAAAGAAGTTACAATGATGTTTAATTAATATACATCAACTTTATTTATTAAGTACATATAAAAAAAAACTTAGAAATATAATTTAAAAAAAAAAAAAACTAAAATATATCAATAAAAGGAGTCCCTTTAGGCAAGGTTTGATTAGTTTATAACATTGGATTTTCGGCTGCTGTGGGTTAGAGTACCCTATACTAAGTGAGTGTGGCAGATAGAAAAAAAATATCAGGTATCAATTAAGTCATGCGAAATGTTATAGGAAAACACAATGTATGTAGGTATGTAAAAAATAACATTAAAAAAACCCTCATGTTTTTTAATTCTCATTTACTATCTCCATAAAATATAACAGGGAACTTGTTAGAAGAGATGACCCATGAAAAATATAATTCGCTTAAGGGAAGTGGAATAGAAGAAAACATCCCGATCCCGGTACAATGGGAGTACTTATTCACGCGGCGTTTCCTGCCCTGTGTTCTGTCGCCTTTGTTTTTTTTTGCTCACGAACTTTTTCTGTTCATTTGTTTTGAGCTTTTTTCAGTGAACAGGATTTCTTGTACCCATATTTCACGCTCATATTGTCTGCGATTCACTTCCAGAGGAAGCTTGTTGGTGGATTTTCAGACGCTCTTGAGTTTTAGGGTACAGCAGTGTATAATAAAATTCCGTACTTATTTTATTCTGTAAAAGCTGTTGTGCAAGCCCAATTTGCTCGGTACTATTAGTGCTATTACCAACGAACAATAGGCATATTAAACATCCATGACAGAAATTCGCATTGGCCTATAACGGCCATTACGATTTATCGTTTTTAACTTAGGCTCAAGTGGAATTCACGGAAGGATAGATAGAACTTTTTATGGAAAAAATTATACAAGAGCAAATTAAAAAGGAAAATTGCTTGCAGTTAAATTCTTAAAGTCAAAATTAGGGCTATATTTGGGGGAAATCTGTACACAGTTATTCAGCTAGGGTGTTTTTTGCGGACTCAACAGATCCGCTCAAACATTTTCCACGGCACTCGCATATGTCTAAGTGGGTCGTCGTAATTAAACGCGGGCACTCGACTAAGGGTAACGTAATGCAATTACGACTGAATTTTTCGCGACATATGGCCCATTCGCGGCAGTGCGCTGGGGTAGTGCGGTTTGGGCGACTTAAAAGATTTTTGACGTGGCGTGTAAAGTATTTGATGTCCATTAGGTTGATTGACTTTTTAGTCATCGTACTCTTTTAACTTTGAATTGCTATAACTTGACTCTAAATAATAATTAGGTTTCCTTGAATAATTGAATCATGAGAATATGGTTTCAATAGGTGTTATCATTGGTCAAATTAAGTTTTTGATAAACATTAGGTATACTTATATTTAAATATTAATTTAAATTATCATCCACCACATATTAATGACTATTATATGGTAATATAATATCAGAACATGAGACTAGGCGGTTTATAATTAAAAAAAGACAGAATATGTTTTTAATCAAAAATAATCCCTTTGTCTCAAAAATAGTCTTCTTTTTCTTTTAGTAGATTTTAGATAATCTAAAATAATCTAAATAATCTAGTTTTAAAACTATCCTCTACCACGACTACGGATTAAATCACACTATTAGTACTCTAGGAAACCGTAGTCGATTTACACATCAAAGTGGGTCTGATTACGTACAGATAATTGTCCGTCTGTCAGTCCGTATTGACCATTACAGTTATAGTGATCAGATGGCAGCACTGTCGCATATGTTGGGTGATTGTGGTGGTTGAATGCGTGGAAAGGTCTTGATACTTTTGTGATATTATTAACGTATTTTGTAACGCATTATCCTTGTTGATTTTTTATTAATTAATCCCATCCCAGATAAACCATTAATATTATCTTGAATGAATGGCTATAATACTTAATACATATTGTAACATAAAACAATGCATGATTGGCAAAAGATTGATCCTTTATTTCGAGATAAAAACAAGTCTAATAAAATAGTCAAGATTGTTATTGGGTTAAATAATATCTGTAAATAGAACTTATGACTCATGTCATAAGTTCTATTTCACTCATGATTCAGATTCCAAAACAAATACTTGGAAGCAGTTTCTAGAACCATTCACCAATAAGTAATTATTTTTGAGAAATTTTGTGATTGGTATGTCTTAGAGATATAATATTTAAGTCTAGGGTTGAATGCTAGCCGGATTTGTAGAAAAAAATATATCTATCATTAAATTACTGAGCAACTTCAAATAAGTAGCTTGATTTGACCGGCATGTTTTAAAGTCCTAAGTATATTCAAAATACAATATCCCTAAATTCAAAATCTTATTTCGAAATGGACAATTATTCTATACGATATACACTTTTATAATTTCAACGAAAAGTACCAAGATATCTCAATCCATTGGCGCCCCATTGTGCAATAATACAATACGCATTATTGTGAAGCTTTTGTGCAAATGTTGTGTGTTTGCGCACTCGTTCTATAACATTACGAGTGCACGAATATCTGACGAATTGTCGATTCGTTAATGCCTCGCTATTTAATGGTTCTGCAGTTAGTACCTTTGTAAGTCATAGATGTTCCTACATGTGCGAGATTGTGAATTTATCATTTGATATCTTGATGTTACGAAAAAAATAACAATTTTAAAGTAAAAACACTGTTTCTGTTTAAGAAATGAACAAGCCTTCTTGGTAATAGTCTTCTTCAATGACTATTAGTGAATAGTGCAAACAATTAAATATTATTGCTTGGTTTCAAAATATCAAATCAGATAGTACCTACCGTATAAAAAAATTCGTCAAACACATCATTATGGACTTTTGAATGTAGGTATATGACTTATAAATATGTATATCAAATGTATTGAAATAAATAAATTTCTAAAATAAAATGACGTTTTCACTAGTGTACCTTAGTTTATTTTTTTAACCACAAAGCCCCTAAATGTAGCTTGAAGCAAGCAGATGATTTTTAAGGGGTGCACGGCAATACGATGGACATTTACACGCCATATGTACCTTAGGGCTTATGGTCCCTCAAGGGAGATTGCCCTTGCTAATGAAAACGACGAGTAAGGGCGTTTAAAACTGTCTACGGTATAGTTTGTTCATTTCAAAGAATGATACTGGCACAAAATCTTGCAGCTGGATATGAAGAAAAAGCAAGCAAGAATATATAGGCAATTAAATACTATAAAGTTAATCACAATGACGGTTTGAGTGATAATAGTCCTGGAAGTATTCATTGTTTTAATTATTGTAATTCAGTTACTCTTGTCACCTCAACGCAGATTTAAGTGTCGTTCCATTTCTTACTGAAAGTGATAATCTCAATTTATTAACATTTCAAAACCTTTTTTGTGTTATCTGTGAGCTGTGTATATAAATCATAATGAACATTAAATATGAAATATACATTTTTAATTATTATAGACAGTCCATTATACATTTCCTAGCCTAGATTAATTGATAGCTCTTCATAGTTAAGGAAAATATATTTTGCTGTATAAGGAAAAAGTGTCTAATTTTTTGACTGTTGTCGTTACTTTTTCGACAAATGCACTTTTGGCTCCAAATTTGTCGCATGTAAGTATCCAAAGGAGTCATAATTCTGGGCACTTGTCAAACACAGAATGGTCTAACCCATACGATTCTTTTGAAAGCGCGATTAACGTGTCCCATATGGTAATGGGGTACCAGCATGGGGGTGTATTGTCCTCAGCGGCTTTTATACCATATGGTACGAAATTCATAAACAAGTGTGCACCAAATCCCACTTTTGCGATTACGCGTTTCAATTCGCTTTGATATTAAATTTACGAAGTAAAATGAACCTTGGATCTATAACAATACAATATAAAATAAGTACAACTAACTACTGGTACAAAATTTCAAATGTTACTATTTAAATATCAACCATATATATAAAGCTATAGGACTCAAAATATTAAGAAGGGTTTCGTAAGCAAAAAAAATAGAGAATACCAGGACAAGGTATGAATGCAATGAAGCTACAGCTATTTGAAAATGAAGACAAAAGTACAAACGACAATCAATCTACTGTAATAGAAAATACAGTGGCATTTAGTTTAGTAAGAGAAAGTGAGTTTGGAACGATTAATAGGCTGGTTTATCCCGATGTATTATTGAAAAAGACTGATTATAGTCCGAGCTCAATGATACGGATGGCAAATCGAGTGCACGCTGACTACATTTGAATGGATTTGGTAATATAGACGCTGCTGCTCTAACACTAACGGTTATAATAGCCTACATTTTACTGTGAGATGGTTTAAAACTTAGGGGCATGAGGTTTTATAAACTATTGTTAGAGATGGGTATACCATATGGTAGATCAGTATTAACTCTCGCTAAATTTAGGGGACCCGCTAAACATATTTTAATAACGCTTACATCAGGTGGCATTGTGATTTACGGGCTTACTAGAATTGAAGCTAATACCAAATATTGTACATATTTGGTTTTATCCATCGGATATGAAATTATTTTGGGCGATTTGGTACTTAAAAAATCGTTAAATCCTTGTAAGTAACATTATGGTATAAATATTTTAATTAAACGAATTTTGCAGGTAAAACCTATTTGTTTTATTTATGCACGTTTCGCGACAAGTTCAAAACTACCTGCATAGGTACAACTTGGAGTTTACATGTTTACGTTTCCTGCAACACGAATCTTGCACGTAGACTTGCACGATGTAAACGCACCTTTATTGTCGATCTCTGTTTAATTTTGAATAAAGTACTCATCCTCCCAATAGGGTCACTTAAATATAAAGCTGAAAATTGTGACAAAAATATCAGTATACAAGGAATACAAAAGGAATTTACTTACAAGACACACAAAATACTGTTTACATATACACACCACAATAAAGATATAATATTTCATTTATCCTTTCTTCGCAGTTTTGTTTGATAATGACAATAGGTTAAATATGTTTAGACAAGAAAGAACATATTTAACACTATCTTGAGAACTGGACACAGATGTGTCTCTATCTTTTAAGACTTCTTAGTCCTTATTTATCAAGCGGTGACAGCCCAGTTGCATAGCGAGGCGAGTTCGCTACTCACTCGAGCGGTCTGGGTTCAAACCCAATCGGCACGCACTAATTACTTTTCTGTTACGTGCGATTTAATAAATTCAATGTCACTTGCTGTAACGGTGAAGAACACATCGTGAGGAAACCTGCATGCCAGAGAGTTCTTCATAATGTTCTCGAAGGCATGTGAAGACTGCCAATCCGCAATAATCCTCGTGGACTAAGGCGAGAGAGAGGAGGATTCTGAGAGGAGACCCGTGCCCAACATTGGGACAAAGAAAGGGTTGTGGTGGTGGGCCTTATGCGCCTGTAGAAAACTATAGGTAGGTAACCTAAAAACATACTATTACAACCGAGCATGATTGCTTTCCAACACAAAAATATTACTTGGTATTTACCAACGTAAAAAAAGTAAAAAATATATTTAGCAGCGTATTTAAAACTGTTTTTTTCCGTTCTTTGATTAAAACAGAATAAATCGGAGAAGATTAGAAACATTAACACAACTAACTCAACTCTATCCAGCGATTGACTGATGACTGTCGGTCAGAAGTCACATCTGCAACTTTGATTGGCCGACCGATTGGTTGAAGTCCCTGGAGCTTTCCAACAACTCCATCTTCGATTGTCGTAGACAGATTAGTTCGTGTATTGATTTATATCCTACAGTTCTTGTTTCTCCCGATTTGAGTCGCGCGTTTCTATGTCGATGTTTTTGATCTATGTAAAGTGTCTGTGATTACAAATGGAACTTCAAGGTTGATCACGTAACTAAGTAGTTTGACTTACATTTTAAAAGCTTTTATTTAACTTCACTCGTATGTAAGTATGTCCTGGAATCTTGCAATCAATATTTCACCCA
>DWTT01000493.1:0-15326 GCA_018250895.1 Carterocephalus mandan | reverse complement strand
AATGTCAAATCAAATTAATCATAGATTAGTAAATTTTTCTCTGATCAACGTTTCAGAAACCGAAATTGATTTGACAGAGGTGTTAGTTGATTTGAATTTTGATCAGCCTTTCAGAAACCAGGCATCTGTCTCAGCCCGGCGTTCGTCGCAACGACGTACGGTTAGCTATGCTAAAATTAAATTTTCCTCTAGTTCCTTGTGGGGCCACCAATACGTAACCGGCGGAGCTGGTGAGGGGGAGCAGCGGCTGCAGCCCTCCGGAGTCATGCCCAACCGACAGATGATCAAGACCGATGCGGTCCTACCAGCCTACTGCAATCCTCCCAACCCTTGCCCTGTTGGTTACTCTGGTAAGTTTTGCTATTATAAAGGTACTGCAGTTTTTGTGTAGTCCCATATCTTGTGATATCTAAACAGTTCATTGTTAATATGGTGTAATTTGTTGCATTAACTTCGCACGGAGCGATTCATATATATTTTTCTTCGCTTCGAATATAGAAGATAGATACAACTTAGTAGATATGTAAACAAAAACCAAATTAGTTACTTAAACTACCGGCTTCTCTTATTATTGTCGGTGAGGAGTAGGTAGGTACGTGTGTATAAATAAATGTTAGTTTGACAAACATTATCTTTTAACAACCTCACATAATAATTTTGATATTAGGTAGACTAACAAAGCCTTAGAAGCAAGCAGAGCAAGCTTAGATCATTACATTTGAGAATATCGTAGCCTTATGTCAAATAAAGGTGTTTTTAACGAGTACAGGAAAGGAGAATTTCATATAAGCAATCACTCTCCTAGAATCCGTCGCGTATCACCCGATACTAAGCAACAATTTGACGTGCCAATTTTGTCTTAACATATAGTACATATTTACTTGATATATCGATGATAAGATTTAATGCCACGAAAGAGAGTACAATATCTAACGTTCACAATTCCGCCATTCAGAAGAGCAAGGGTGCATCACCGAATTTGAGAACACCGCAGCCTTTAGCCGAGAGTATCAACTGTCTCAGCGCTGCATGTGCGATGGAGAGCACATGTTCAGCTGCCCCCCCGAACGCCCCACCGAGATAGACATCAGATACCCCGATCACCATAAGAACTTGGTCGCGAAGAAGTACCATCCTGACGTAAGTATAGCTACAACCCATAGACGTCCCAGTGCCACAGACACAGCTGCGGGAGGTCTAGAGCATACTCCACTACGCTGCTTAAGTGCGGATTAGAAGGGTTAGTGGCCAACCTAGTGTTGAATGTTCTCAAGCCACGCACTCAAGGTCTTCGACTAGGCTGAACGATTTTTTTACAGTTGAAAACAATTGGGACCGACCGATAGGCGCTAGCCTATGAAATGTTGCCACTAGCGGTCACCCATCCACAAACCGACCGCTCCCGTCGTTGTTTAACTCTCTCGATCACATGGACGCCAGTCATTTCGCTTTGTACGCTACTACGTAAGTATACGGCTTGTCAATAATGTTACCTTGTCACAATAAATGTTTCTTCTAGGCAGAAAACCCATTTCTAATGGGCGAGCGCTTGCCCACCGCAGCGAAGAAAGGATACGACGTACGAGCGATCTAATCTCATTCTACCTAATTTAAATTAGGATTAAGTTATAGTTTATGATTACCCTTTAAATATTCGGACAGTATATTTAATTTTTGAGTATACTCCTGTATCTTATACAGTTCTTATACGTCTTGTTACTATTGGCGATGCAAAGGTAATGCACAAAGTGTCTCATATTCAAGCACTACTACCAGAAGTCTTCAGTCATATTATTTTAATAAAACATAGATCAGATGTGGAAATAGAAATCGAGTACAAAAATTCCGTAATAATATAACAACTTCTTAATCAACATTAAATAAGATAATAATTAGCGTCCTAACAACAGAGAGAAAATTGTCTCCCTCATTATATTAAAAAGATAAATACATATAGTCAATAAAGATACAAAAAGAAGCATTTGACATTAACATAAAGCGTATCTATGAATATTACAACAACGTACTGTTAGTTTTCTACAACATACATTTTAAAAACCTATTAATATATTGAGGATCGTGGCTGCTATTGTATATGTCACTACTACTTCTTAGACACATATCAACTATATGAAATCAATGCTAATTAAAACAAAATCTCAAGTCAAAATTATCAGACAGATACAAAATACGCAACCACTCTTTGAGAGTCGAAGTAAAAATCTTTGCATCGCTAATAAAGCCCGTCCACTTGCCAAATCCCATCTTAGAAATATAAAAATATAACTACTATTTTATAAACTTTATATTAGAATTTACACAAAATACACTTTCATTATGATTGATTTCAAAGATTGGTCAAGTATTAAGACTTCGCAGTTAGACTTTCGTGCTACTTTTATACTTCAACTATAGCACCTACTACGAAATACGAAGAAATCTATGTTGAATGGAATTTGATGAAAACATTTATGACGTTTTGAATGATCATAACATTTAATTACAAATCATGACCATGTTCAATTTATTTGATAACTTTTGTCAGGTGGACGGCCTAAAAATCTAAGCAGCATAAGTTAAGGTTAAGAATGAAACACCTTCGAAGAAGGATCCCTTTGAGTATGCCTAGTGAGATATTCAAAGAATCATCTTGTACCGTAAGATAAGTTAATACCAAGTTAGAAGAATGATTTGTTTTCGATTTGCAATATTGAACCTTTTCAATGGAACATTTAGCAATCGTAAAAGATATGATAAATTGTGTGCAATAAATCTTGTATGTATGCCTGTATGCGCAGATTACTGTGCTTGTATATACAAATATATAAATTAATTTCATTTATAAATTGTAAATTATCAGGTAAATACATTCTATAAAAGTAGAAGTAAAAAAAGGATGTAAGGAAAGCAGTTTATCATTTTTATGTTTTCTTGTACATAATAGTTGTAGTATTTTCTAGCATGATCGTAAATTTGTTGGCAAAAGGGCTCCCCTTAGAGCTGAAAACGTATTGGTATCAGTGTCCCTTAGTCAACGATTACCACAGTACCACCTGTCTTCACTTCTGAATAACTAACAGCCTGCAGGAACTCAAGTCTCTAAAAAGTCGGATAAGCCTTCCTTGCTCCCCTTGCGCCATTTTGAGTATCTTTTTATTGAGAGTTTTACATTCTATGAGGATAGAAATTTAGTTCCACATTTGAATTTACACCAAACAAAACGAAAATCCAACAGCTTTCCGCTCAGAAGATACAAGTTCCACCCTCGAACTTTAACGGATAGATATGTATACAGATTTAATTAAAACGGGTATGCTATGTCTCGGTTTTGTCTGAAAATAACATGTTTTTTTTGTCGAGATATTTGAATTGATAATATCGACTCGTGTTAATTTGTTTTCGATGCAATTTAAATATCTGTTGAAGTCTATCAGCTACTAAATCCATATGTTCTTCACAATGTACAAGTTTCTTGAATTTATTTCTAGGCAGATGTTAAATGCACTCCATCCTTTCAACATTTTCCTACGGAATTGATTTTGTCCTCGATTGTCCTTTCGCTGTAAATATTTAATGGAATAACTAATTAGTGAAGCATAAGTGATTTAATGCACTTTGATCTTTGCGAGTTACATTCGGCTTCTAAAAATCCAGGACAGAAAATTGGTTACGTCTCAATATATTAAATGTTCAATGGGTTAAAGTCAACATTAAAGTTGTGCATAATTTTTTTCCGATAGAATTTAGTACTAACTAAAGTGCTTCGAAGGCCGTTAACACAAAACACTCTTGATCGGGTCCCTACCCGATCAAGAGTGTTTACGGAACTACATCTGGCTGAAACTCTACTTGCATTTACCATAGCTTAAGTCCCATCAAGTCAAATCAAATTGAAATTAGAAGAGGTACGTCTAAGTATTACGTATTAATTACAAGTAAATATATACAAACTTAACAACCAATGTCAAAGACAACTTTGAGTGTTCTCAAATATAGTAAAAAGGATGGTGATCTTTTATCTTTTGATATGATATCAGAATTAGAAAGATTTTTATCTGAGCAATTAGAAGATACAATACTTAAAGATTAAGTTTTGTTTCTTCCGTTCCTTCTCCCACTGAAACACAGTTTAAGTCTCCTAAGCTTTAACTTGGGTTATGTTCAAGATTTTAATTTTACTCAGAAATATACTGCATCACAAACACAAAATAATATGACCTCTAACCAATTATGTTACCTCTAACCAATTATGCGGCCAGATTTTCAACTTAATTTAACTTTCATTCATCCGTTTGGCTTCATAATAATATGTTATGGAATGTTGCCTAATGTTTGATCCAAGTTTATGTATTTGGACTATAACTAAGAAATTAATCAAACTCATGTACTTACGTTGACCAAACTAAGATAATTGAAACTAAGTAGTGTCCATGAAAGTAATACTTGTATCATGAACCTCGTCGTATTAGAATATAACTATGTTGATATCTGAATTGAAATGACAACTATTACGGGCAACTGTTACTGATTTGGACAAGACTTTTAGGATTTTAATGGACAAAAATCGTGAGAATAAATGTTTGAAAATTTCTTATCACCTACAGACATTACACACACACACACTTTGTAAAGCCTAGATTTCACTTAGATTGGAATTGTTAAGCTTTACAGAAACGATTTAATAATTACATCAAGACAAAGGAACAAATTGAGCTCCTATGAAATTTGTGGAGAAGATCTATAGTTCAACACCAAAAACAAAAATAATTATATTTTACCATTACATCACATTCAAGCTTAGGAATGCTGTGATAATATGTATGTATATACCGTAAATGTACATTATAATACATTTTCTTTATGTTCCTAGTTCCTATTCAATTATACATAGAATTTTTCTATACGTATTCACTGTTTATGTATTTGTGAATTCAGAGTACTTAAAGAATGTATACAAGTCATCAAAGTTATTGGATAAAACATAATAAATTCATTTATAATTTTTATTTGATTTAAGAATTTTATTAACTGAAATTAGAATCAAACATAAAGATATATAGGCATATCTTTAAGATTTCAGTTATTCAGTAGTGTTTTTGAGAACACTCAAAGTTGTTTATCCTTTGATAATATCAGAATAGTAATGATTTTCATCAGAGCAATCAGAATATGATACTTAAAGATTAACTTTTGTTTCTCAATTGTCTTCTCCCATTAAAACAAAAGTGAAGTCTTCTAAGCTTCAACTTGGGTTAGGTTCAAGGTTTTAATTTTACTCAGAAACACAGCGCATCTCAACCATAAAACAATATCAATACCACCAATACCAATCATGCGGCCAGATTTTCAGCTTAAATTGAATTTCATTCATCCGTTTGGCTTTATATGTTATGGGATGTTGCCTAATTTGGACTATAACTAAGAAATAAATCAAACTCATGTACTTACGTTGACCAAACTGAGATAATTGAAACTAAGTAGTGTCCATGAAAGTAATACTTGTATCATGAAACTCGTTGTATTAGAATATAACTAAGTTGATATGTGAATTGAAATGACATTATCAACAATGACAACAATTAAGGGCAAGAGTTACTGATTTGGACAAAACTTTTAGGATTTTAATGTATGAAAAACGTGAGAATAAATGTTTGAAATTTTTTTATCACATACCGACATTAAGTCCACACTTTGTAAAACTAGATTTCACCTGGATTGGGACTATAAAGCTTTACAGAAACGGTTCTTGAGAACACTCGTTGTTACTATATTTGAATATAGTAAAAAGTTTAGGTGACCATTTATCCTTTGATAATATCAGAATAGGAATGATTTTCATCTGAGCAATCAGAATATGATACTTAAAGATTAACGTTTGTTTCTCGATTGCCTTCTCCCTTTAAAACACAAGTTAAGTCTCCTAAGCTTTAACTTGGGTTAGGTTCAAGGTTTAAATTTTACTCACAAACATAGTGCATCACAACCACATAACAATATAAGTATCTCTAACCAATCATGTGGCCAGATTTTCAGTTTAATTTAACTTTCATTGTTCCGTTTGGCTTCATATGTTATGGGATGTTGCCTAATTTTTGATCCAAGTTTAGATGTTTGGACTATAACCACAGAATAATAGTCTATAACTAAGAAATAAATCAAACTCATGTACTTACGTTGACCAAACTAAGATAATTGAAACTAAGTAGGTAGTGTCCATGAAAGTAATACTTGTATCATGAAACTCGTCGTATTAGAATATAACTAAGTTGATATGTGAATTGAAATGACATTATCAACAATGACAACAATTAAGGGCAAGAGTTACTGATTTGGACAAAACTTTTAGGATTTTAATGTATGAAAAACGTGAGAATAAATGTTTGAAATTTTTTTATCACATACCGACATTAAGTCCACACTTTGTAAAACTAGATTTCACCTGGATTGGGACTATAAAGCTTTACAGAAACGGTTCTTGAGAACACTCGTTGTTACTATATTTGGATATAGTAAAAAGTTTAGGTGACCATTTATCCTTTGATAATATCAGAATAGGAATGATTTTCATCTTAGCAATCAGAATATGATACTTAAAGATTAACGTTTGTTTCTCGATAACCTTCTCCCATTAAAACACATGTTAAGTCTCCTAAGCTTTCACTTGGGTTAGGTTCAAGGTTTTTAATTTACTCAGAAACATAGTGCATCTCACATAACAATATCAGTATCTCTAACCAATCATGTGGCCAGATATTCAGTTTAATTTAACTTTCATTGTTCCGTTTGGCTTCAAATGTTATGGGATGTTGCCTAATTTTTGATCCAAGTTTAGATGTTTGGACTTTGACTAAGAAATTAATCAAACTCATGTACTTACGATGACGAAACTAATATAATTGAAACTAAGTAGTGTCCATGAAAGTAATACTTGTATCATGAAACTCGTCGTATTAGGATATAACTAGCTATGTTGATATCTGAATTGAAATTTATATTATCAAGAAAGTCAACTATTACGGGCAAGTGTTACTGACTTGGACAAGACTTTTAGGATTCTGATGTACGAAAAACGTGAGAATTAATGTTTGAAAATTTCTTATCACATACCGACATTAAGTCCACCCTTTGTAAAACCTAGATTTCACCTGGATTGGGATTATTAAAGCTTACAGAAACGATTTAATAATTACATCTAGATAAAGGATTGAGATTGACAACTGAGCTCCGATGAAATTTGTGGATTGTCTTTAGTTTAACACCGAATATAATATTGTATTAATTGACCATTATTTCCCATTCAAGCATAGGAATACTGTGATATGTATGTATGTGTATAAACTTATACCTATTCTACTTAATGATACGATTTGAACTAGGAAACAGTGCAGACGACAAGTAAGAACATTCTAACTAATTCATGTCCAACTTAGTAAATGTTTGCGTAACCCAGACGCTTTACGAGAAATTACGAATAAATCTTATAATCAACAAATTCGACGCAACTGTACTACATGGGACAAGACTTTTGGAGTTGTAGAACGCAAGTTACTAGAAGAGCTTAAGTGTTGTCAGATTCTGAATTGGACTGTTTTCTTATGCTTGAATAGTTCTCAAGTGCTTTTTCTGAAGTTCACATACAG
The DNA here is from genome assembly GCA_018250895.1 of Carterocephalus mandan. NCBI lineage: Eukaryota > Metazoa > Arthropoda > Insecta > Lepidoptera > Hesperiidae > Carterocephalus > Carterocephalus mandan. The sequence goes on along the minus strand of DWTT01000493.1, from coordinate 7,686 downwards.
AGAGGCAGTAAATTCAAGCTTAGATACAAACAAGATAAGGAGCATTACTAGGTACTCGTGTTTATATAAGAAATCCTTGTGTAACAATACATAACATTTTTCACTTTATTGGAACTACGAAAACGAGAAGTAATGAGTTCTAAAATTGATTCAACGCAAGTATTCCCTATTCCGGCACGATTTTTAGGATTTTATAACGATTGTTGGTAAGAAAGTTTGAGAATGTCTAAGTTATTAACAAAATTACTGGCTTAGGTATACTTAGTAAATTGTATAATGTTGATTGATCTACAACCCTGAAAAAAAAAGTAGTGCATCTCCTACACACACACACACACATTTTTGTTACACCCTGTGCCCACTCGCTGGAAGCCGTATTTGTACCATCTACTTTTTGAATCAGCATCCATTCAGCGGTGAATATTTTACTAAAAAAATGCATAATGATCTTCATGTCATGGCTTAGATGAAATAAACAGGAGGAATGTTTGTAAATAAACAGGAGGAATTTTTGTAAGTTACCTTGGATTCTTCTCCCTGTGCCTATAGACAAAAATGATATACCCAGTAGGTTTCAAATATGAAATTCATACTTATTTTCTTCCAGTTTTTGGGACTTGTTAGGTAAGTTTAGTGTGGTTGAGGAAAAGACCGAAGATATATGTATGTTGTAATACATTTTTGTCTATACATATTTATTTACTTTGGATTGAATTTTTCTACTGGTTTTATTTAATTATCTGTTTGTGAATTCAGTGTACATAAAGCACTGATATATCAATGACATAAAGCACGTCGTATGATTGTTGTTGTGAGTGATTGCATAATCTATTGATCCCACTGACAAAATTGATTGACTAAAAGAACACGAAAGGACACAAACGGGACAAAAACTGAAGCTTCCGGATAAAAAAAATCATATTCGTGTCTATTTAACAAATGTTTCTTTTATGCTTTAGTACTCTTTATCTCTTTATTCTCCATCCTTCTTTATATTTCATCCTTCCTTATCTCTATATTTCTCACTCTTGCCGCTCCTCTTCTCTTCCATTCTAATTCTTACTACATAATATTCATCTTCCTTTCTTTCTTATCCCTAAGTATGTCTCGCTCTATCTATAACTGTCCCCTCAAGTTCAATTTCAGCCACATTCCACATTCAGCATTCGGATTATCATTACTTTTTCGTTGTTTCAAAAGTTCCCATTTTACTAAAATAAAAAAAATTATGTTTATGGAAGGAAAGGGAGTTTTCTTTCCATCCTTAAACAAGTATTTATATTTATGTTATCCACATCCTTCGCTAAGGTGCTATTTTAAGTATATTATGTACTACAATTTTAACAACAAAAACCAAAATTCACGCTGACAAGTCTTCCTCAGTATTAATTTAACTGTAAATACTCGTAACAACAAGGTGGCTTAAAATTAAATTAAGTTAATAAAGTTTGCATATAATTTAATTAGTGTTACATATGTGATTAAAATTCTATGTAACTAAGGTAAGTTTCAGTTTTATGTAATTATCTCTTTACTGATTATAAAATATATTGATAATTTATTATTATATGATCAGTCTTGAGAAATATTGAAAGCAAATGCTTTCATACTTAATTTTTTCTGAGACGAAATTATCGTATGGAATCAAAATTATCAAATTGAAACTAGATCTTCGGTCGGCCTTATTTTAGTGAAGTGATGAATTTATAATGTTCCGGTTACAAAATACATATATTTTTCATGATTGGTCACCATTGAAAAACTTTTTTTTTATATTAATTGAGTGCTCTAAAATGCTTAAAAAGCATGTTTAATTATTTTATTTATTTATTTTTGTACTACTTAAAGCATTGACGAAGTTTAAATAAATAATTACTCTTAATAAAATATTGCAAAACACGTGATTTGACAGTTTGAATCAATCCGTATGATAGGTCTAATTTCAAGACGGTCAAATTGATTCCATGCTGGATCAGAATTTCGTCAGGCGAGGATGGATGAACTAGTCAAAAATAGATTAAGCGTGTAAACTTGCACATATAGAAGTTAATTAAAGTTTCACTAATATGTACATAAAAAGAAAATTTATAAACCTATTTTTATACAAAAAAATAAAAAAAATAAAAAAAATAAAAAAACAAAACAAAAAAAAAGTTACTTTAAAAGTTTTATGTTACTGATAAACTTTAAGAACGTTTAAATTTTTTTAGCAACTAAGAATGTTCATCGACACGATATTTCTTTACAATTCATAGACAATAGAACACTCACGGGTTACTTAATTATCTTTATCGTTAAAAAAAATTTGCATAGCAAAACTGGAAATTTCAAGTAACTGTGATACGTTTTTATTTGGTTTGGGAAATAGGTTGAAATCTGGGGAAATAACATAACATTGTCGGGAGTGCAAAATGTGTTATATTTACTGGAATCAACGGAAAACCGATTTCAATATTAAATTTGCGACATTTCAATTAAAATAAAATTGCATTTAACTGACTTCAATTAAATCATTGAATTATAATAATTTGAAACTTATAATTATTGTTTTATAAGCATTAATTTATTATCGTTTCTAAACTTTAACATATTGCTGTATAAAATCGCACGTATATCGTTCATAAACTAACACAATCATTAATCACCTACCGCCATAAAACCTCCCTCAGAGTCACCTAGTTCCTAGCCGTTATTTGGCACGCGGAAATATAATATGAAAATAAATAAATAGCATTTCAAAATTAGTACCTAATACGATATTTGTAACACAGAAATGTACTCGAGCCGTAAAGGCTAGATCTGGGCAGCGTTGACGCTCGAAGCGTTTGAAGAATATTGACTAAGATGGCATACAAAACCTTTATATGTAAATTATAATTACTTAATAAATGTACATATATAAATAGTCGTAGTCGCAACATCAGTCAACAAGATACTTTTTTATTGTTATTTCTAGGAATATATTCCAATCAATAATGATTAATAGTTAATATTATGTGGTACTGAATAAATTGATGCTGTTAATTATAATATACAAAATACAAACCACAATACCTCTCATATAATAAAGTTTGGTCAAGAATCACTGGATAGTACCCAAATCTCTCTAACAATAACAATATTTTTAAACTACAATATATAATGTAATAATAAATATTGTATTATTGTAACAATAAATATTGTGGTTTGAAAATAAAAAATAAAAATATTTCACTTTTTTTTAATCACAGCTCATGTATCAGTGTCTATGTATGGAATAACTAACTAGTAAAAATGTAACTAGGTACCGCACTCAAATAAGATTAATAATTGGTATATGTACAACTACAAGAATTTATCTAACTAATTAAAACAAAAACAACGCAGATATTTATTTAATTGAGTGCGTACACTTTGTAACATATCGTTTTACACAACATTTATTATTATTACAAGTTAAAAATTAAAAAAGTTAACAAGTTAAAAATGTAGCTCAAAAAATTTACGGGTACTATCTAGTGTCAAAAATTACTGCGTTTGGTAATACTAGGACATAAGTAGGTACTACATAATTTAAGGATTCTACAAGTTTTTTTTATATACTTGATTGTTTTGATTAGTTAAGCAATAATAGTGGAAAAGATTTTAGGTTGAAATTTATACGATATCTTACTTGCTTCATTCAGTCGCTATAGTTGGAAAAATGTTACTACTATTCAAAAATAATATGTCTCGAGTGATGCTTAGTGACATTGTTAATAAGCTTAATCAGTCCAGCTGGCCTACTCTTTAAAATTAATATTATGCAATTGAAATCTGAATCAGGACGTATGTATATTATTATACGAGTTCGCTACTCTTGAACACTATTGAATGGGACACCAGCGCACTATTGGAAACGCAAAAATGCTTTTCTTGATATCCAAATCTTAGACAATATAGATCTTGTTTTTAAAGTGCATAATGTAGTTGGTGGCATAAAGCCTCAAGCCTCAATACGTCTAAAAGTGTAATAACAATTTAAAATATTTTTGATTGTTTCAGTCAGAATGCAGTTAGACTATTACATACTCGTATTACTATTACATATTACAGATTACTATTTTCCCGGTTACCTAAAATATGTGTATAAAAATGCGAATAAATCGTATAATTTCACTTTTTTTCATATATTTATCGTTTAATACTTCATCACTCTGTGACTAGACGTTATTGAATCTATTTAATTTGTAACGACACAATCATTCTCTAATCACAATTGAAAAACAATTCTATTCAAGAGTACAAATTAAGGTTTACGTACTGATTTGATTGATGAGGATTATAATAAGATCCGAATTGGTTTGCCTAAATACAAAATAATATTTTGAAAGCACAACTAAACTATATCTATAGTTTGACTGAATGAAGTCGGCAAACATCCTGTTTAGTTATTTTAATAAGTAATTTTTGTTTTTAAATTTTTGGGTGCGAGATGGGCGTGAATAATGTGGTTCATTAGAATAGGCGAAAATATAATATAATTACAAAAAATGTGATAAAACGTTATAATAGCTTATTTTATTTGTGATAAACTGGGACATGAAAGTGACATAAAGACACAGATGCGATAGAATCTGGATTTTTGGTCCGATGTTCCTAAAACCGCCAATTTATTATCATTACATTTATTTAGGTTAAATAAATTGTATAAATATCACATTTTATTTCAGTTGACATGTATATTTAAATTACACACTTCATAATTTGTTGTCTATTATCTCCAGATACTTATCAAATATTTCATGCCCAAATTGGATACAAATTTTTTTTGTAAGATAACAGCGGAATTATGCAAAAATAATACTTCGTCAAATATAAAATTGTGATACCATTCCAAAGCTGTGAATTTATTATGTTTAATAAGTGACTTAAATGAGAGGGCATGTTTATGTGATTTAGTAATAATATATTATGTGTACACTGCAAGCAGCACTATTTGTAATTTTAATTTTAAGCAAAAATATATAAATACAGCTATAATTAGTTACGAGTATAGGTAATGTTTCTACGAGTCCCATTAATTGTACATTTCGGGCAAAACTAGCGAACGAAAACCAAAGATCTATAATAACTGTAGAAGCGTTGTTTGAACGGTTAAATGTTAACTCTCTTATGCTGTTACACTACTTAACATTTAGATTTCCTGGAAATGTAAAATTATTATGATAAGTAAAATCTGACCGTGATTCCTGGTCGGGTGATTAAAAAGTTGGGCTGTTCATCCAATTCATTCATTCATTCATTAACAACAATTCATGATTCGGAACCAAAGACTTTAATGTATAGAGTACAGACGAGCTATTCCTCAGTCAAAAAATTCCATACTAAGGTTGGGTTAATTCTCTCTACCTAATTTTAGTCGACTGCGAGCGAGCGAGTCGAACAGTTGATGTGTTTTGGAACAGTTCCTGACGTCAAGTTGACAAACGCATTAATGTGTATTGTGTTTATGTAATTATTTTCTCAATATTTGTGCAAATTTAAGAAAAAAATATTGGTAATTAAGTAATTTTTAACATCACTTAATTTGTCGGTACGAAAAATTATTGTTACAAGTTATACAATGTACCTACCTTACTCATTCTTTGCACCGAAGCCGTAAACAATCAACTAATAAAGACTACTAAATAAAGACATTAAATTAAAAGTATTACAGAATAAATAGTCATTTAACCCAAAACCCAATTTCTGTTTACAACTAATCATTTTTAAAACTAATATTTAAATAAAATAGTAGCAGTGATTTTTTTACCTAACACCTCGCGCGCTGCGTCCAACCTTTTATTCTGAACAGCTCGTTCAGTTATATACTTAGAAAGTCTATGTTCGGAACTCTTAATTTTTTTTTACGGATATATAGTAATCGTGAATCGCATCATTCATTATCTAAGTATATTATATTTTTATAAATAAAAGGTAGCGAACCGAGATTGCGGCACCACACATCCACTGCCGCCCATTTCATCCGTGACAGCCCCTGTGCACGTCTCATAAGAGTATATACGTATGAGTATTGAGTACTATAAGATTTTTTATGAACTTAAAAAATATTGATTTCATGATAGTGTCACATGTATAAGAGGTAGCTTTTACAAGAATGCCATTCAAACTGCGTTGTAGATTAGTAGTGTTAGTTGTGTAGGTAATGTAAATATAATATTTATAACTTATTTACGTTCCATAAATAACATTTTTCAATATATTATAAGTTCATGAATAATTATAAGTTTATGATGATTTTTTAACATAATTTGATTTATTACGTTTTGATTGCCCTGATTATTTTTGGTTCAGAAAATACAAAGGTTATTTTAATTATGTACATTAATGTAAATATCGTTGAAGTAGTACTGTACATGTATTGTATTGTGTGGAGTGGGTCGAATCAGAGAGAACAGAAGCGATTTGTTTGTAATCATCCATTCATATTCGTAACTTTAATCTAAATGGAAAAAAAAATCATGAAAATTGTTGATGATCGTGTGTATCTGAGGTTGAATGTGTTGAGTGTTCGAGTAGGTACGTTGCGTTTGTTTACAAGTGTACAGGCGTGTGGTTCTGTGTATGATTGTGAGCGTAAGGTATATAGTACAAAATATACGGTATTCTAACCAATCCACTACCTCATCCGGTAATCGGTAACTATTCATGTGAGTGTATGAGATAAAACTAAATCTGCGACTCAGGAGCATTAGTTTTTAAAACTGAAAAGGAACTGTACATTAATATTTTTAATACAAAATATCAATTCAGGGGCATTATAATAACGAGTTAGAACTCAAAACTGTGTATTTTGAATGTATTGTCTGTGTATCTATCTGTCTATCTGCCTGTCCAGGCATCACGTAAAAACCCGAAGAAGGATATGGATGTAACTTGGTAAAGTTATTCCTTTTCTCAGAGTTAGGTTTTAGATTTCTTTAATTGACGAAAAATATTGAGGTTCCCAAGGGATACGGTATCAAAGTTTGGTGAAAATTGTTGGTGAATCTCGTCGGATACATTCCAAATTTGCAACAAACATTCCTTACATAAATCAATGAAATAATAAACCAGATTTTTAATAAAATGTACATAAAAGGAATAATGTCAAAAGAATGGAAAAATTTCAAAATTTTCAAGATTAAATAAGCTTAAACAAAGACGACGAAACATTTATGCTATTGTTGTCAAATGGGATGTTACAATAAATTAATATGTGCTCTTCAATATAAGTCTTCATTTCATCGATTTTAAATTTGCAACATAAAAATTCTTGAAAAAGTGATGAACATTTTATGTGAACAACAATCTTTCTCGAATTATTTGTCCAGGCATAATATGAAAACAATTTATTCGGGTTAACATGAAGAGATACCAAGAAAACCCTACGTAAGCAGAAATCCAGATAACAGACCAACTACATCCTGGAAGAATAGTGAACAAAGTGTGATAAATAAATCAGCTAGTAGGTACATAGGTACAACCGTAAGTGAGGTACTATGACTGCATGCTGTGGCTAGTAAGAATGATTGTTTTATCCGTTATAATATATAATATATTGTAGTATATACATACATGTGTATATAATAATAGTGGGAATAGACGGGAAAAATTAGTAAACAAAAACTTTAAAATATGCTATATATGCTTAACAACGATGTAATTGTTTTTACATAATCATTT